>PVKE010009643.1:0-44276 GCA_004027555.1 Craseonycteris thonglongyai | reverse complement strand
ACCAAACCATTGAGTGTGTCCATAATGCTGGTGCCCTCTCCCGCCTCCCCTCCCTCTCTCCTTCCCCCCTCCTCCTCTTCCCTCAGGCAAAATAAGTCAGACTGAAAGAATCAGGAAACATATGACCTCACTTATAGGTGGAATATAAAATCTAAAGTAACAAAGACACAGAGACCTATGGACACACTCAATAGCTCGGTGATTGCCTTAGGTTCTACCTCTTTAAAAATTGCTTTTATTGTTTAGGGAGCACGAAATATATTTGCTTTTCTTTATTTTTTTATTTTCACTTGTTCTTAGGACAGATCTTAAAAAACTTGGTGATAAGTGTTAATAATTTTCTTTAAACCAACTTGTGTTTTGTTTTTTTTTATTAAATTTATGGAGGTGACATTGGTTAGTGAAATTACGTAGGTTTCAAGTGTACAATTCTATAATGCATCATTTATATATTGCAAGTGTATTCAGCACTCAGATTCAGTTCTCTTTCTATCACCATTTATTTGACCTCCTTTAACTCTTCTACCATCCCCTTTACCCTTTGGTAACCACGAAACTGTTGTGTCTGTCAAAGGGTTTTGTTTGTTTGTCTTGCTTGTTTGTTGCTTTCAGTTTTATATACCAAATATTAGTGCAGTTATATGATTCTTGACTTTTTCTATCTGACTTATTTTGCTTAGCATAATTTCAAGTTCCATCCATGTAGTTGCAAATGGCAGTGTTTCATCTTTTCTTGTGGCCAAGTAATATATTCCATTATATATATATAATCTTCTTTATCTGATTATCTATCAAAGGACACTTTGTTTTTGTGTCTTGGCCATCATGAATAATGCTGCTATGAATGTAGGGGTACATATATCTTTACAGATAAATGTTTTTTGATTTTTGGGTTTAGATACATAGAAGAGGGATTGCTTGATCATATAGCAATTCTATTCTTAATTTTTTGTGGAAGCTTCATACCATTTTCTGTAGTGGCTGCACTAGTTCACATTCCCACCTACATATAAAGATTCCCTTTTCTCCACAACATGTCCAATACTTACTATTACTTGTCTTGTTGACAATAACCATTTTAATAGCTGGTTCTTAAATAAAATATTTGCCTTTTATAATCTGTATTTCTTTCTTTCTTGTTAATGGAACACTCATTTTGCTGCAACTGCTCTCCCAGTGTTCTTGGGAAGACTTTCTGCCTTAGTAAGGGTACCCATACGGCATAATTTTGGCCAAGGAAGTTTGTTGGGGATTTTAGGGAAGTGTTTGCTTGACTAAGAGCCTCAGCCTCTACTCTCATTTTTACACTTCATTCTGTTGAACAATTTAAATGCTACTAGTGTGACTGGGAAACTGAATTCTTAATTTAATTATATTTTAATGAACAAATTCAAAATTGAATAGCCACAAGTGATTGACTAATTTTTGGACAGTGCCAGTCTGATACTTGGAGAAAATAGTTAACTCAAATTTTCTGTTATAAAAATTCCAAATTAATGTCTCCATTCTCTGAAGATAGCTCATGAAATAATATGTCATGTTACTTATATTTGTGTCAGTACCCTTAAAACTCATTATGGCCTCATCTGATAAATTCTGGGTAATCACCCCTTGTTTGTGAAAGCTTAGGCCCGTAAATAGGATTACCCACATTTCTTACCTCATTCATAGACTTTCCTGTCCTTTACCGTGAAATTAGCAGAGTATTAGTTAAAAACTTTTGCAAGTTATAGTCACTATTTCTTTGCCTAAGACTTAGATTATGATTATGGAAGTTTATTTACCAGTTATTAATGTTATTATGAACAGATTTTGAATTAGTTTTCAAAATCAATTTTTGCTTGGAGGCAGCAAGAACTTAATATTGAGTGATCAAACTGGCAGACTGAGCACACTGAAGAAAAACACAGACTCACAATATTCCCACGGTCCATGTGGGGCATGGTCCTAGACTTTGAACTGTCTTCAACCAAGCCTGTCCATTGAGTTTGAGGTTTACTTTATTCTATTTTCACATTTTTATTTTTAGGCACAACTTACGTTCTATAACAGATACTCTTTTCTTTTGTTGGAATGTGAGGATATGTAAAAAAAATGAGTATTAAAACAATACTTTAGTCTTTTTGGATGCTCAGATGCAGTCCTCTTGGCTTATTCATTGTATGTAATAACACTAACTGTTTTATTTTCTTCGTAGTCTTCTGTAAGTCAATGTATGTCTTTAATTTCGTTTTTCTATAATGATTTGGATGACATTTTTTAAATCAAAGAAAGTGATAAAATTTGAGGTATTGTGGCCACTGTTTTTGGCAGTAATATGGGAGACTACCTCGCTCTCTATGCAGGTGCCTTACCATAATACATGAGTTTTTTTTAGCATACTTCTCAGTGTCCTAAAGATATAATTTTACTTCATGGTGTGAGTTCAATTTCAATGACAGGATTTCACCATTTCTTTCTTTTCCTATGACTTTTCTGGATGAGAGTTCTCTGTTTGTGAAATACTTCATTCTACCGATAAGTTCTAAAATGTTTCTTGATGCTAAGGTTTGTAGTTTAACTGATTTATAGAGGAATTGATGAAATACCATACCTTCCAGAAATATAGAATAATAGGAAACTCTGAATAGGGATTGGATGCCATGTTATCTAAACTAGACAAATGCACTTGAAATTCTTAATCTTTTTTTTTTATTAAATTTTTTTTTATTGTTTTTGACAGAGAGAGAGAGAGAGAGAGAGAGAGAGAGAGAGAGAGATACAGAGACAAAAAGAGAACTGAACTGGTGGCACTCCCCACTTTAGCACATGGGTCCGCACAGGCCGGGGCCGGGATTCGATCCCGGGTCCCCGGCGCTGCAAAGTGAGCACTTAACCCACTGAGCCATCCCGGCTTCCCTTGAAATTCTTTAAACTGTATTTTAAAATATTGTATTATAAAACATTATTCCTAACATTTTACCCCCCAAAGACCACTAAGACTTATTTAATTTTGTATCATGATTAAAATTTTAAAATTAATATATTAACAGTCCTTTTTTTTTTTATTAGCTTTTACAAATCTTAAAGAAAAGGGGTATAAAAGGAAAGCCAATCATCAAATAAGAGAACACTGCTTTCATTCTGTAAAGCTCATCAATATCTATTATTCCCACAGAATTTGGTTTGGGTACACTAGTGATTCTTGATGCCCTATTTTTTTTTTTTTAATCACAAAAGTAAGAAGAATTTGAAAGCATCAATTAAACTTATATTTATTTACCAAAAATAAAGCATCAGAGGACAGTAATGGAAATCTTTAAAGACATGGTCGCTTCTAAATAATTATCATCAGTTATGTAAGTCATAATTTACATATTAATTTTTTGGTAAATTAAACATAAAATATTAATTACTTTATTCCTTTGGTTTACATATATCATCTCCATATCATACTTCTAGAAAATGAAATGTTTTTTTTTCCATGAGTAGAGTTAGGGTTTTAGAACGCTTGCCAAAGCATGTTTCCCAACGCTGTGACTTACAGTGTTAGCACTCAGGCTTATCTGATATGAGTCTTGTAGATAAGGGTGTGCCAGAGAAGTTCACATTCCATCGACTCCAAAGCCAAGCTAATTCCTGTACCAGAAACCACTTTATTTTATTTTCATTAATGGAAAGTACACATCAAAATAGAAAATTGAGTTGTTGCAAAGGTGCCTGAAAACAATATTTATTTTAATGTAGAGAATAATTGAGTTTAGTATTCTTACCACCAATAACCATTGTGAGAGCTGTTAATTATTTCTGTATTTCTGCTTTTGATTCTTTCCATTTTTTCCTAAGTACCTTAGCCCTGAGTATTAATGATAAGCTCTTTCCTGTTCTTTAAAGTTTCAACATATATTGTATGATATATCTAGAGACCAATACTAGTTAGGATGCAGTGGGACGGTGCTATTATATAACAGTGATACATACAAAGTGCTATAAAATAATAAACTGCAGAATATAACTTGACACTTTGTTTTCACTTGACGTTCGTGATTTGTACCATTGTTTTTTCAGGAGGAGTTTACATAAACATTTACTTAAATATATTTTAATGCTTGTTATGAAGAAGATAGCAAAATTTAATGTGAATTGAATTTGAAAGGGTAATCACTTTAGACTATATTTTATAGAAAACAAACACAAAATCTGGACATTATGTATTTAATTTAAAAAACCACATATTTACTTCATATTCTATATTCATGGTCTTTTTGAGGTAGAGCCATTGAAGAAATATTAAAATAGATATCAGATAATTAGAAAATATAGATACAGTAGATCTGTTAAATGTTCTGGTGTAGGTGACAACATAAATGTTGATATGCACCTGACAGAAATAGTGAGTGCTCTGGTATTCTTAGCTGTGAGCTTAGTTTATCTGCTGTGACAAAGAACTGACTATCTCTACCTCTGAGAGTATGTGTCTGAAATGGAAGTTAAATTGTCTAGACAACTAATACTAGAGAAAAGTTCACTTATCAGTTTAAATAAACCCTCTACTATGTGGACTTCTGAAAGAACTTACATTTTTTAGTGTAAATACAATCTTGAGTTTCTTAATGAGTAAAGAGTAGGAACTGTATCATTGCACTACTTCTTTATGGTTTTCAGATTTAAAATAAATTTTTCTTCTGCTGTCTAGTTATATTGCTCTCATAATTGAACAATCATTTTTCTTAAACTTAAATTTACTAGGTTGATTGAAATATGTTATTATTGTCAAAATAATGATTTAGGATTTACATTTTAAATTTATATTTCATATTTACATAAAACTTAAAAAAATCAGCTTTAAAAAATGAAAACATTTATTTTACCTAATGTCTTAATTCCCCTTATGTGATTATTTTAGTTTATGGTTTCAAATTTAGCTCCAAGTATAGAATAACTGCACTGTCATTTGCCCAGGACTGAATATATGTATGAATGAATGTATGTATGTGTGTGTGTGTGTGTGTGTATACACACACACATATATATGTATATATATATGTACACACACACACACATATATATATATATATATAATTTATTTGTTTAATACCATGCAATAACTATAAAAAACTTATCATCTAAGAGAAATGATGTTTATGTTAGATTAGCTAGAGTCTAGGCAGCTCATCAATTCACCTATGCTGTACCCAGTCACACGATCACAGAGCTATGTATCTGAGCTGTATTCTGTTAGCTGCCCACTGCTTAGCTCTACTACATTATTTTAACCTAGTTAAGATTGGTAAAAAGCCTTGTGAAATAAATCAGTATGTTTTTAGGGATTGTTGAAGATGCAGATCATTACATTAAATAGTTTTTTTTACATGGACTCTAAAGGAACACCTCTGTTGGGTATTAGTATAAGGATTTATGTTTCATCCTGAGTAATTTTTTTTGTCTAATTAAATGAATACAAGTTTTCTAAGCTGTATTCCATAAATCACTATCTCAGAAGATATTTCTACTGAGGTCTGAAAGAAAAGTATGATTTGGAATCCTGTGAATTACATAATTGATTTTATTTTTTTCATATTGCAGTAGCTTGTAGAAAAATACTCTTTGGTAAAAATAAATATGCCACTACTGTGTAACCTAGCTATCCTACTGTTAGCTATAAGCCAGCAAAACTCTTATATAGGTCTTATCAGAAGGTATATATGAAAATGTTAATTGAAGCATTGTTTGTGATAGTGAGGAGCTAGAAGCAGCCAAGGTGGTCATTACAATATCATATACCACTGTAATATGGTATATGCATGGTACAGCCTATCATGCAAGATCAGATGTGTTAAGGTGGAGTTTCATAAAGCAGCATAAATAGATCTTGAAAACATAATCAAATTGAGAGTGTTGATGAACTCTACAAGAATATATGCTACCCTAGCAAGCTATAAGAACTTCATCGTATGCAAGATTATACCAGCCTCCTTCCTTCTGACTCTTTATAAATGATTTTGTTTTCTAGTTGCATAAAAATTTGCACCTATATTAGTCATTGTCTCTCTTTCCTACTATAATTTAGGGGTGTTTCTAAGCTTCCTTATGAAAGCTTGCATACAAATATACAACATTAATTTCATGCTAAAATCATGAATACCTTATACTATTAACTATAGGTGACATTCAAGTCTTTCCTTGTTCTTCCACTTTTTAGGCCTTGGAGGTAATGTGAGAGAGGATGTAGAATCAGTGCATAGTTATGTGACAATTTGTGAGCTTAGACAATGAAATTCTTCTTCAAAGATTTATTTTTATTGTTTCTTGACAGAGAAAGAGACAGGCAGAGAGAGACAGAGAAAAGGGGGAGGACCCAGAGCAGTCTCCATAGTTGACAGCATTAGTTTTCCATATACGGTAGTTTCACTCCACAGGTGGGCACTGGGCTGCACAGGACAGGAACTGAGTCAGGAGCCTCCCGCACAGGCGGCAAGAACTGAACTGGGGGCACACCCCAGTTCAGTGTGAAATTCTTCTTGCCAAGATAATCTAGTTTTGCTAACACCTTTAAGTACTTGATTTGGCTATTGAGTGTGGATGAGAAGATAAACAGAAGAAAAAAAATGATCAAAATAAAAAATGTATTACGTTCTCTAGAACCTCTTCTTGTAAAGACATTGTTCTTTATTTTGTAACACTACAAATCAGGGATGTAACGTTAGAAATTAGGGATGAGGGTAGTATATAAAATCCACAATGGTTATAAATAGCTTTTAGAATGACATTCAGTGATACAGGTCAGCCTAAGTTATAACTATAGTTATAGTGTTAAAGTATAATTGCGGGAACTTGAGTGTGGTCTACAGAGAAAAGTTTACTGCTTATGTACTGTACAGGTAGGATAGGTAAGAACTGTTAAACACAAGGAATAGCTACAAAGATAGTGAAGTGGAGGTAACTGCAAGAAGTCATGGGACTGAAAGTCCTGCTGATTGTAAAACCCAAACATAGGTTTATTTTTTTCCCTCCCAGTGCAGCAGGCAATGGAAACCACACTTAATTGGACCTCTAAAAGTCCTAATGTCATGCTATATAATAATACAGCCAAGAGGATGGCATCCTTTAATTTACTATCCCATGATCAAGTAGAGGCAGGCTAGTAGAATGGCCAAGAGCTCCGGCTCTTGAATCACAAAGACCTGGGAAAGTATGTGAGCTTGACAATTATGAGTTGTAAATTTGGGGGCATGTATTTAAAGTCAGACTATTTTCTTATCTGTGGAATGGGATAATGTAGTAGAAATCTCAGGGTTATTGTAAAAAAAAAAACTATAGTATAGAAACAGGGTCATTGCAAGAATGACATGATGTAATGCTTATAAAAGCGCTCAGCATACTGTCTAACATACAGTGAGTAATCAAATGTAGTTATGTGATAATTATTCCATATATATATATATATATATATATATATATATATATATATATATATATAGTTGCTATTCCTCATATATATATGATTAGTTTTAATCACATGTTTCTCAACTTAGAGCAACATTTCCCCTCAGAGGACATTTGACAATGTTTGCAGACACTTGGTCATCACAGCTACAGAGGAATGTGGGTGGAGGACAGGGATATGCTACAGGCATCTAGTGACTAGAAGCCAGGGATGCTGCTAAATTCTACAGTGCACAGGAGAGGCCCTAGACAGAGATTCATACAACTCCAACATGTCACCCATACAGAGGTTGAGAACCTTGCTTTACCTATTTATTTTGAACACTAAGCCTAGAGAATATTATTATTATTTTTTGGGGGGGTATTTTTTTTGTATATCTACTGGTTTATAATGCCATCTTTTGTGATATAGTCAAATCAGTGACCCATCTATATAACCACAATTTCTTCCTTTCTTAAGTTTTTTTCACTAATAGCAAGTTTGGTAACAGGGTTTTACAACTCTATCTTAATTTTTATCCCCTGGAAAATACAATTAGTTTTAGGATAAAGTAATTACATAAAAATGGAGAAAATTTGTATTGGAAATATTATAGTCCTTATATATCATTAATTATAAGAAATAAGTTCTCAAGAATTGCTGTGTGTGATATGAACAACAGTGTGAATATTTGGTAAATGTAAACATAGGTAGAAATATAAAATAAGATTTAAATATGAAAAGTTAATACATCAAATTAAATCAGAATAACTTCATCTGATTAGTGAAATGTATGCAGCTCTTTGCAGAATCAAGTATGGTGCTTCTTCAGTATCTATGTGGCAGAAGTACATAAATTTTTTTTTAATTTGAAAATAACTATGTATGATATTAATGTTAGGGGTAGTTTTGCTATTAATTTTGTTGAACTGATAATGCTTACAGTGAGTGAAAAGGGATTGCTTCCTCTAAGTTCTTTACTTTTACAAGTCAGAAATCTGTTCGTTTCTAGGTCCTTTTCCATATTCAGTAAAACCCATTATACATTTCTGCTTTATTTAATGCATATAGAATTTTATGCGGTAGTCCATAGATATTTATAGCATCCTTCTAACTATAACAAGGAAATCATGTGTTATTTCTATCACTTTAAGATCAAATGAATGAACAAAGATAACAATTTAATTTCATCTGAAAACTCTGGACTGTGACAGAATGACAAATATAGAAAGAGCAATAGATAGTTTTTACTCCTCTCTCTCAGCATCGACTTTATTTCCACATGATATATTCTTACTGGAAGTGTGTGGTTGAAATTATTTGAGACTTAGATTCACATGTAGAAAAATGTTAAAGTCCCAAGAGTATTATTAGTAGTTTAGTGTCAGTCTGGATTTGAGCGGTAGGTCAGGTTAATTTAAATGATGTTCCAAACATGTATGAAATTATTAAACATTTTCTTTGATGACCTGGCTGATGAAATGAAAATATATATTTATAAATTTATTAAGACCATAATTTCAGGTTTGTACTGTGGAGTTTGTTTTTGATCATTTGAATTGAGAGTTATTTAACAGATAGAAAATAATTTTTTTTTTAATTATGGGTTAAAGATTAATGGAATAATTCCACTGGTTATAAATAAAAGAAAGCCCATAAATAGAAGGTATAAAAGCTTGGGCCTTCTTTATTCATAGATTAGAAGCTAAATATGAATAAAAATTAGTATTTTAAAAATATGTTTATAAAACTCCAGTCTTATATAATGGAAAGTCATTGTTTAGGAACTACAATATAATCCATTCATAAGTTATAAAAGAGATGGGAAGTCTAATGATCTTATAAAAAAATAGAGCATACTGTTTGTTACAGTAATGTTTTTTTAGACAGTCAGACAGGAATAAGTACTGCTAAGAAATTTATATCCCCTTCATAATGGAAAACTCAGAGACATGGCTTTGTTTTCATAAATATGAGACTAAAGTTCCAACATTTTCAGTATCTTTCTCTTGTTTTTTATTAAGTTTAGGTGACTCATGATTCTTGTAACTAGGATAAGTACAATCATTTTTTAATTTTTATATATAATTCTAACAAAATAATCAGGACAAAATTAAATAAAAAAATAGTTTTCAGATTTTTGTTAGAACCCTTTGAGACTATACCTTTATATTCAATATGCAAAACAAATAAGGAGGAAGAGCCAGTCTAGTTAAAGGATGATCACTGACCTCCCCAAACTTTAAGCGTCTCTTTAATTAAAAAAACTCTATGTTTAAAATACTCAAAGTTGGAGAAGCCAGGATGGCTCAGCAGGTTAAACACTCTCTTTGCAACAATGGAGTCCGAGAATCAAGTCCCAGCCTCAGCCTCTGTGGACCCATATGCTGAATTTTGGTAAGCTTTCCATGTGGGAGGCCCCCAGCCCAGTTCCTGTCCACAACTTTACATACTGCAGCTCATAAATGAACATTTCATATTATCAATTTGTGGAACATCCTAATAGCTGGCAGTTTAATATCTAAAACATCATTACCTTTCTCTGAATATCAAAACAGGTACAAATTTTGAGTATTTTTAAAAATAATTAATTTATTGTTCTTGACAGAGAGACAGAGAGAGAAGGAGAAGGGCCCAGAGCAGTCTCCATAGTTGTACATCATTAGTTTTTCAACATAGTTTTATTCTACACAGTTGGGTGCTGAGCCACTCAGGGTGGGGACTGGGCTGGGGGCCTCCCACATGGAAGGCACACCCCCATAAGCTGGGGTCTGAACAGGGGCCTGCTACATAGAAGCTTGCCCCGGCAAGAACCAAACTGACTGGTGGTGGGGGGTGGGGGGTGGACATGGGAAGCACACCACAGTTCAGCATATGGGTCTGCATGGGGCAGGACTGGGACTCTATCTTGGACCTTGGGGCTGCAAAACAAGCACTCAACCAGCTGAGCCACCTTGCATCCCATATCTTGCTCCAATGTTGAGCTAGTACGTGTCAGTACTGAATCATAAATAGATTTGTTCTACTTCAGTGGGCTTTTCAAACCATGCCTACAACTGCTGCCTGTTACCTGAGGAGTGGGTTTACTTTGTATGGCTGTTCCTACTCTTTTTCTGTGCACATGCTCTGAAATCTTTTTGATGTTATTGATGCTATGTGAAGCAGGAATGTCATTGGATACCACCCTCAAATTTGACATGAAAGAAAGGATATCAGTATAAACTCTGCAGATTCTCTAGCAGAAAAGAAGTCAATAATTCTATAATTTGTTAATCTGACTTCTGATTTGGCAATCACTTCATCCTCTCCCATGATCAATCTGGACAATAGAATACTTTGGTTTTAAAGATTTATTTATTTTTAATTAATTTATTTTTTATTGTTTTTGACGAGAGAGAGAGAGAGAGAGAGAGAGAGAGAGAGAGAGAGAGAGATTCAGAGACAGAGAGAAGGGGGAGGGCCCCGAACAGTCTCCATAGTTGCACATCATTGGTTTTTCCACATAGTTTCATTCCACAGGTGGGTGCGGGGCTGCACAGGGCAGGAACTGGGCCGGGGTCCCAACCCAGTGAGAACCAAACTGGGGGCACTCCCCAGTTCAGCATATGGGTCCGCACAGGCTGTGGCCAGGATTCTATCCTCAGTCCCCGGGGCTGCAAAGTGAACACTCAACTCACTGAGCCATCCTGGCTTCCCCAACTCTGGTTTTACTAATTAACTTTCTCAGGATTCTTCAACAAAGTTACTTTAGTTTTCTGTGTATTCAATGCATTATCTCTAAAAAGCGAAGTCTTGATTATTTAATAGTAATTCTACAATTCCTCTTCTAAGAAGAATCATGGCTGGGTTATTAATTTCCTACTGATTTCCTTGCTAGATAGCTCCCTGCTGATTTCTGGAAACCCTAAAAGACCAAACTGATGGGAATAAAAATAACCTCTGACAAATTTGAATTCTCTTTTTATCTATGCTCTCCTAAAATATGACTTGAGGTAGCTAGATAAAAGCTATATGAATGCCTTATTTTTAATATTTTTGTAGGATGTGTGTATATTTGGTCTTTTTTTTTTTTTTTGAGAAGTAGTTTTTGTTTTGTTTTGTTTTTTTAATATATTTTTATTTACTTATTTATTTTTGACAGAGAGGGAGCGAGAGAGAGAGATACAGAGACAGAGAGAGAACTGAACTAGGGGAGCTCCCAGTTCAGCATATGGTTCCACACGGGCCAGGGCCGGGATTCGATCCTCGGTCCCCGGCGCTGCAAAGTGAGCGCCTAACCCACTGAGCCATCCCGGCTTCCCCTATTTGGTCTTTCTGTTAAAGAAAAATACTTCATGACTCTTGTTAAAGACAATAAGGAATGCTTTGAGAGGAAGAGACTGCTTCAATGGGGGCTTTGCAGTAGAGGCTAGAGATCAGTATGAACTCAGAATATAAGGACAAGTGGAGATTAACAGCTAAGGAGTAGGGTGGGAAGCATCAAGGCTGGGAAATTCTTGCTAGATCTACTGAACATGATTTTTGCTGAAGGAAAATCAATGAGTGGAAAATCACTAAGAGGAGGCATCGGGGCTAGGGGAATGTTTGCCAATCTATTGAGCAGGATTCTTGGCCTGAGAAAGCAGGCCAAAGTAGGGGATATGAAATTTAATCTGGAATCCAGGGTGATCAGACATAAGGATGAGGGAATCATTGCTAAAGGGCCTCAGCAAGATAATGGACTAAGCTGGCTAAGGACAGGTCAGGGCCTAGAGAAGAGTGTTCAGAGGAGTTTGACTCAAGTTTGGTCAGTAAGAGATTCTTTGTCATTTAGTAAACTACACACAGTCTATACTTTTGTAATGTGAGAGGTCTCTTACTCTTGAACAGACAACAGCTATAATAAGTTGAAGAATTAATTACAAAGAGAGTGAAATTGGATGCTGAACCTATAATCTATAATCTTTTGTAAATTGTTAGAAAAGTAAAGGTTAGCTAAATAATTGAAACTACACAACATCTTGTGGGTTATATGTATGCAAATAATAAAAATTATTAATAAAATACTAAAACATTTCTGGATTACTTTCAAAATTGTTAGTAACAATTTTAATTTGCTAAAAGAACCTTGTTTAACATCAGTTTCACTTATAAGACAATGTTTAGTACAGTCCATTGGACAACAAAGAAATACTTTTGTATATTAATTTTATTTTTATATAATATCCAATGTTCTGGTATGTTCCTTTCAGGTATTTTTTTTATTGCAAATATTAATTTTTATTTCTTATTTTAATTAAAAGACTCCAAATATTTGTTTCATATTTCTCATCAGTTGTTTGTTGTTTGGGGGAAAAAATTAAAGATTCAAAATGAAATTAAATACTTAAGTAACAGATTTGGAGACTTAATAGTGAGTCAGTGATTCCTCTCCTTAGTGAATCAAAGAGCCCCATATGTATTTTTTAATATCTTGATAAATATCAGATAAATAAACTGTAATTATCTAAGAATCTTAATTAAGATAGAATATATACAGTAAATATTCACCTATAAAAATTCTAGCATCCTCTAGTAGACTAAAAGTATGTATTAAAATATTTGGATTTGACTATAGAAGAAAGAAGTGACTAAACATATCTGGAACCAGAGATTATTAAAAAATAAATTTGAATCAAGAACCTTAAATTGTTGATATACCTTGAAGACCTAAAAGAACCATGCTTACTTCATTTGAAGTAGAAGCAAATTTCATATATCTGAACACAATTTAAACACATTTTTTAAAGATTTATTTTATTGATTTTTTGATAGACAGAGACAGAGACAGAAAGAGACAGAGAGAAGGGGGAGGGCCCAGAGCAGTCTCCATAGTTGTACATCATCAGTTTTCAACATGGTTTGTTCCACACAGGTGGGCGGGGGCCACATAGGGCAAGAACTGGGCTAGGGACCCCCTGCATGGGAGTCACGTCCCCTCCAGCCAGGGACTGAACCAGGGTGGGGAGGAGGGGTGAGGACTGAACTGCGGGCCTCCTGCATGGAAAGCACACCCTGGTTCAGCATATGGGTCCGTATGGGCCAGTGCTGGGATTTGATCCTGGGCCCTGGGGCTTCAAAGCAAACACTTAACACTCTGAGCCATCCCAGCTTTCCCTAAATACATTTTTAAATTTTATATCATAGCCAAGCCATTGAAATTGCAGCTATTTTGGCATTAATAATGATCTCTTTTTCTCTAGGAATTACAGAATAAACATTTTTTGGACTAGAATGGTAGAGTATATGCTCTCTCAAAAGCTCAAGCAATTTTATAGGACTTCTTTTTCTTTTAATAAAAAAAAAAAAGAAATTAGCAAACAAACGAACAAAAAACAACCTCTGAGGTTTATAGAAGTTTGCATTCCCTCATATTTCCTCAAATGAAAATAAATCAGGCATTATGTCCCAACATTTAGCTGCATATTAAAAAAAATGCGCTCCTTCAGTGAAAGAAATAGAAGGAACATCCCCTTTACTTTGGTCAGGTACACAGTTACTTCACAAATGAAATGGTAGGATGTATGACTCTTTTAATTAGAAAAAATTTGCATCAAATTGTAATCTGATTGCTGGTGTACCCGCTTGAACCTGACCCTAGGGTTAAACCAGTTCTAGTTAATTTATAAAAACAACACATACCTGTCAGGTTAGCCTAGAGTATGATTTACTAATACTATACTACATTTAAAAGCTTTCTACTTAGTTTATTGTTTTCTTTTAAACTAATGCACTAGTATCAGTTCTTGAAGGTAATATTTGCATCTTAATTCTCTTTTAAAAATCCAACTGAATACAATAAGCAGGAGGATGAAGTAGTCTTCAGAATGTATAAATCTGTCTTCCTTCACACTCTGTATAATCAATGTCATTGTTACGTTGTATTAAGTTGTCCTCAATTTTTCCATATGGACATGGGGTATCCCCTTAAATGTACTTTAATATTTTAAAAATCAAAAGGATTGTTTCTCTTAATATTCTTCCATCATTAACTAGATAAATCAATACTGAGAGGATAGGGGCATGAGTCAGTGTTGATGCAATGCCTAAGCAGTGACATGATTTTATACCTGTCAATGAGTAGTTTGTGTAAAAAACTATATATCCTAGTGCTTCTCTCTGACCTCTGAATTATACTTATTTCAAACTCAGAGACACTAAGAGAAAGGTAATAAAATCTAAAACATTCACTTGATGAAATGTTATAGTTTTAACTATTATTTTTCATCATAATGAGACATTACAAATGTCAATCCTTGAAATATGGATGACTAAATTAAAACAGCCACTTTGGATTCCTTTTGTCTCATACATAAATATAGTCCTTCATGTCCCACTTACAGGCACCCCATGGGATGATTTGGGAATAAACTTGCTGCCACAGTGGGGCCTGGTCTAAAGGGACAGACTCCCCTCCAGGGTATCATGTCTGCTGAAAAGCAGGATGTCTGAAAGGTGTGTCAGTGAAGGTAGTGAGGAAAACAGTGACATCTACAAGTCTAACATGACGTCCTAGAAGAATTTTTCCTATCCAAGGATAGTACTGGGATAAAGAATCCAGAAGTATCTATCAATCTGTCATCGGTTTTAAGTGTGGTTAAAGATTTTCCTGAGTTGGGGTTCAAGATCAGGATGATGAAAAAACTTTTCTGAATAGTCCAGTTTATGTTCATTATCCTGGAATAATTTTTAATAGTACTTTCTATTATACTCAAAAAAGTATCTGCTTTGAAAGATAAACTGTCATCCCTGGGAAGATTTATGAGCTAAATTCCTTAGTCCAAGAAGGAATGGCAAAACTAGGCAGATTATCAGTGAGACAAAGGAAGCAATGGCAGATCGGGAGCGTATGTATTAGAAAACAGAGCCTTAGGAACAGCATAAAAACTAAATTATGTAGCTAATGAAGAATATCAGGACTTAAGTAGTAAAGGAGGATTGGTGGTGGAACTTTGGCCAGAATTGCTCTTAGGGCAGTGTTTATCAATATTTCTGATTATAATAGAAATGAAAGAGATATTTGCTAACATGCATATTCTCAGGCCTCATCCCAGACCCATATAGTATTTCCTAGGTGGACATGTAATTAGCATTTTCAATAAACTTCCCAGTGATTCCTATTCACACTAAAGCATAAGAATCATTGTAATAGAGATGAGAGAAGAGGCAGAAGTTCAAAAGAAACAGGTGCCATCTAAAAGTTTGTGAAGGTGGATTGGTTGGATATAAATTACAAATAAGCTTAAAGAATCTGAAAGCTGTTCTCATTAGTCCTCATTAGTCATAATGTTTTCATTGTATTACGGTATATAAATTGGGTTATCATGTCCTGAGTATAATAGAAAGGTTATAGTAGATCAAGAACTGGGTTTATTGGGTTGCCAAGAACTGGGTTCCTTAGTTTGCCATGTCCTCCTGTATAAAATTTATCCTTAACAAATGGTATAAAGGTAAGAATGTCTTGGGGAAAAATGGCAACTCAAATAGAAACAAAAAGTAACCCAAGCTATTTGTAGTTCTGAGAGCATTGGACCAGGTATGACCATTAAACTTAAATCTTTACACAAATTTATTGAGGGAAAAGAGAATAAATGTACTCACAGTGTTTAAGTTATGGTATGTTTAATGTTAGGCAATACATTTTTTCATAGAAACTGAGGGAGTTTGTTTCCAAGTCAACAGTGACATTTAATGCATTTCACACTTGTTTCTTAAAGGTGTTCCACAACCAGCAGCACAGACTTATAAGAAATGCAAAATCTCAGGCCCTATCTCAGACCTACTTAATTCAAACCTATATTTTAATAAGTTTCTGAGGTCATTCACTGAGGCATGGTTTAAGAAGCATTGCTCTACAAGTAGAAGTGTCTGGACTGATGAAAATTTTGCTTGTCTAGGGAAAGCCTAATCTCAGTGGAAAGAGGGGAGCAGAATGAGTCTATCAAAATGTTATTATTCCATAACATTTTATCCAATCCAGCTATGATTCTGAAGTTTTTTCAAGAACATTGTTTACCAAAGCAAAATACATCTCCCTGGCTGTTTAGGTAGTTTGGAGCAGTGTGGTGCCCTCAGAGAAGGCTGAAATTTTGTCTGTGATTTGGGGCTATCAAGAAAAAAAAAAAAAAGTATTTCTATGTCCTAAATGACGTTTTAGTATAGGAAGCAAAATTGTATCATTGACTTTAAGTGTCTACAAACCATTATTGCTTGAGAGTGCATTTTTATGTGTATGAGCTTTCAAGAGACCTTTGACAGAGTTTTATTACTAGAAGAAAAAATATATATCACATAAATTCTGGGAAAAAAAGGCAAAATAAAAAATGAGATAAAATTCCTTAAATGTGAATGGAGATAAATTTTTATAAGGTTGTGTTCAATATGTATATAATGTCCTTATATCTTAATAAAAAGAAGTCAGAGAAATTATATAAATATTGTAAATTAGGAATTTAGTTAACTCTCCAACTAAAGGGAAGCTGATGGAAAGAGATCACATGTAAGTCAAAATCACAGTGAACACTAATCAAAATATCATCAAACATGGATTTAATAGGAACCTATTTTTTTTAATTATGTTTATGATTTCCACAGTTTAGATCAGCATTTCCCAAAGAGTACTCTGTGCGACATCAGGGCCTCCTGATGCTTTCCCCAAGTCCTCAAATGCTTACTCAGAAATGGATTCTAGGGGAAGCCGGGATGGCTCAGTGGGTTAAGCGCTCACTTTGCAGCGCCGGGGACCGAGGATCGAATCCCGGCACCGGCCCATGAGGAACCATATGCTGAACTGGGAGCTCCCCTAATTCAGTTCTCTCTCTGTCTCTGTATCTTTCTCTCTTTCTCTCTCTCTCTCTCTCTCTCTCTGTCAAAAATTAAATAAATAAATAAAAAATATTTAAAAAAAAAAAGAAATGGATTCTATAGAGCAGTACGTTTGGGAAATAGTGCACACTTTATTCCTTTACATTGAACAAATGTTTATGGAGTAACATAGACGTAATGTATGTTATGCATTGCATATTAAAAGCTATAGATGGATTTGAAGTAGGGAGACCTGTTTAATTTTACTCAATCTTGGGTTTTCAAAACCTTAACTGCAAAATATCTTTTCCATGAAACATCTGCTGAAACTAGATCCTAAGCATGTTAGGAAAGGAGAATTAGGTAACAAAAGGGAGAGTCGTGTTCTTTTTCTCTCACTATAGCATTTTTTTTTTCCTTCCCATCACTGGATCTCATGTTGTTGCCATCTTTCTTGTTTCAAATCTCCGGCTTACATGATAAATCCTAATCCACAAAAGAGTCTGAAGGCTCTGATTAGTTTACCTTCTTAGAAACACTAATTAGCTCTTTGGTTTTGTTCTTTTTTTCTTCATTGTGATGCATTTAATGGTATCCCTTATAACTGTTACTGATGAAATCAGCCCCAAATTCTTATTATTGGTATCTTTAAAACATATTTTTGTCCTTTGTTTATTTCTATACACTCTTGAAGAATCTGATATGTATACCAACAATTTTTAAGCTATTGTAATTTTCTGTTTTAAATTATAAACCACTAGTTTTCTTATTCCATATTATATGGAAGTGGAGTCATACAACATTTTTCCTTTGATCCAGTTATTCAAATTTTTACATTTTTGGTGAACAGTAAGCATAATGTACTTTTTATTAAAGCTTAGTTGTGCAGCAATGATCAAATATGGTATATTAAGTTTACTACTAGACCCAAACAATAGGCATATTCTAATCATTTTACTATTTTTTATAATTTATAAATTATTTTTACAATGATGAATCAGATAACTTCAAATCCACCTGGAACAACATACCAGAATAACTGTTATGGGTTAGAAAAGTGCATGTTTCACTGATATATGTATGCCTCCATTTGTTCTTAACCCACTCGTGTAAGTAAAATTAGTAATCTGTTTCAAAAATGAATAATTTATAAAAACTGATCAGTTTTGTATGGTGAAAAACAATCATATATTATATAGTATCGATTTTATATTACCCCATGCCTTCTTTTGAAGCTCTTCAAATATGTAACTCTTTATACACTTCTAGAAACTTTATAATTTAGAAATAATCTCCTATTTTACTAGTAATAATTGATACTTTAAAAAGTTACAGAGGTGGAAGCCGGGATGGCTCAGCGGTTTAAGTGTTTACCTTGCAGCCCAGGCTCTGAGGATTGAGTCTTGGGTCCTTGCCCCAGCCAGTGCAGACCCGTATGCTGAACTGCAGTGATCTTCCCATGTGGGAGGCCCCTGGTTCATCTCCCAGCTCATGGGGGCATGCCTCCCACGCAGGAGGCCCGTGGCCCATTTCTTGCACTGCACAACCCCTCCCCACCCCACCTCTGTGGAATGAATCCATGTTGAAAAACTGATGATGCACAACTATGGAAACTGCTCTGGGCCCTCCCCCTTCTCTCTGTCTCTCTGTCAAAAACAATAAAATAAATATTTTTTAAAAAGTTACAGAGGCATAACTATAGATGATATTTAGATCCTATCTTACTGAATAGGTCTCAATCAGGATTCAGAAATGTATTGGTAAAACTGGTAAGCAATAAGATACATTAAAAGACAGTATTTTCTTTAGGATATGATTACACAAGAACTTATTCAAATATAAACCTTAATAAAGTGATCTATTCAGAGACTGCTTACTTGCTTGATTATGAAATATGAGAACTGAAATAAGTGATGATTCCCAGACATATTTAGAACATTCCCTTGAAAATTATATTTTCAAACAATAGAGAATATTGTTGTGAACTGAAATGAACACTTAAATTACTGCATCTGAATCATGTCTAAGTAACCTAAATCAATGGAATCAGATTTGAAAAAAAATTTTTTTATTGTTTTTTTTTTTATTGTTTTTTTGACAGAGAGAGAGATACAGAGATACAGGGACAGAGACAGGGGGAGGTCCCAGAATAGTCTCCATAGTTGTATGTACATCATTGGTTTTTCCACATAGTTTTATTCCAGAGGTGGGTGGGGCTGCACAGGGCAGGAACTGGGCTGGGGTCTCACCCAGGTAAGAACTGAACTGGGGGAACTCCCCAGTTTAGCATATGGGTCCACTCGTGCCAGGGCAGGGATTCAATCCTCAGTCCCCAGGGCTGCAAAGTGAGCACTTAACCCACTGAGCCATCCCGGCTTCCCCTGAAATAAATTAAATATGAATTTTAAAAGGTAGCTTGTTCTATTTATCCATTCATTCAAGTAACCTTTATTGGATCTCTACCAGATACTATATACTGAGAAAGACTAGAACTTATATAAACAAGGCATAGTTTGTGTAAGTCATGGCAACAATTAATTATAATGCAGTGTGACATATGCTAAAATAAATGTTATGTTAACCACCACTAGCCACTGACAAATGACCAAGTACATTTTAAGTAATAATACCTTGGTGATATCTATCTATATCATCTATCTATCTATCTATCTATCTATCTATCTATCTATCTATCATTTATCTATCATATCTATCATCTATCTATCTATCATCATCTATCATCCATCCATCCATGCATTTGTTTACTCCTTAGATACTAAGTAATTGAACACTCACTTTGTTCCACGCACTGTCCTTGCTCTGTGAACACATCAGTGAACAAATTTCAAATATGTCTTTTTACCATCAATTTATTGAGAATCAGAAAAAGTTAAATCATCCACAAGTGTTTTCTTAAATGTGGAATTCGGCAGATACCAATATCTTAAGGTTATTAAGAGTTATGGATGAGAGGAAGCTGGGATGGCTCAGCGGGTTAAGCAGGCGCTTTGCAGCCCTGGAGTCTGAGGACTGAATCCCGGCTCCAGCCCAGGCGGACCCATATGCTGAACTGGGGTGTGCCCAGAGCTCAGTTCTTGCTGGGGCCTGTGAGGAAGGCCCCCAGCCAAGTTCCTGCTCTGCACAGCCCCGCACCCACCTGTTGAGTGAAACTATATGGAAAACTAATGCTACCAACTATGGAGACTGCTTTGGGCCCTCCCTCTTCTCCCTGTCTCTCTCTGTCTGTCTGTCTGTCAAAAAACAATGAAAATAAATCTTTAAAAAATGTTATGGATTAAAAGGGCATAATTATAAATGAGAATGTTATTAAGCTAGTTAAAAAGAAGATTCTCTCACAAACTAATCCTCTAATCCAGTGTGCTTGTAATTTTAATAGATGTGGCAGTGCCACTATTTCAACAAGAATAGTCCCTATGGAGCAGTAACTCTAATGGGTTTATGTAGTTGGTGCCTGAGCTGAATTAGTTGGAGCTTGTTTCCTCTTAGAAATAAGGATCATGAACCCAATATCAGTGGTTCCAAAATTCTGGACCACAAGCTAGCTGCATCAAAATAACTAAAGGGATTTAAACTCTCTCTCTCTCTCTCTCTCTCTTTCTCTGTCTCTCCCCATCCCCCTAAACTGGGATTCTGATTCAGTAGATGTTGAATGGACCTATGAAGCAGTATGTTTTTAAAAAGCCGTCCAGATTATGTCAGCATGTGAACAGATTTTGGAGCTATTAATGGAGGATTAGTTATGACCACCCAGATTTAGAAATTTCAAGTCAAATAAGAAATGAAAAATTTCATTTACTGGGATGCTAAGATCTACTGATGAGAACCCATATCTTAACCAGGGTTTTCCCTAGGCATATCTTAATACACAGTTGACACACAATAATTACTTGCTGAATGAATGAGTGAACTTTGAGTATACTTTACACGATTTACTAAATTTCAGTGTGTGTCTAAGTATACAAAAGCACCGTCTGCATTTTAACCACTTACCAGGAATCATCTCTGGGAATTGTTAGCTTTTTTTCATCCAAGGCAACTCGAGTTATGATCTCATGTTGATAAGTATCCAATTCTTTATCTATTTCTTCTAGCCTCATATTCTTTTCTTTAGATGCAGAATCTCTAAGAAGAAGAAAAAAAAAAACATCCACTCACTTTTCAATGGTTTTCATAACAGCTGCAGAGATTTTTGGCAGGGATAACTCAAATTTTTTTTTGGACTTTACCACAAAGAACCTGAAAATAGACATTCTCTTTATTGACCTAATTTTTAAAATTATTTCTCTAAGTGACAAGATCAAAAAGACCACTAACTTTTGGAATTTAGAGGCTATTTGAGTTCCAACCCATAAAAAAATAACTCTTTTAATCCTTTTCTCTGTATATTGTAGAAACAATGTCAGGAATCTTGGAAAGGGTCTATCTAAGAAAAATAAAATGTAATGAAGGCATTGGGGAGTGGGATGGCTCAGTGGGTTAAGAACTCACTTTGCAGCCCCGGGGACTGAGGATTGAATCCTGGCCCTGGCCTGTGCAAACCCATATGCTGAACTGGGGAGCGCCCCCAGTTCAGTTCTCACCGGGGTGAGACCGCAGCCCAGTTCCTACCCTGTGCAGCCCCGTGCCCACCTGTGGAATAAAACTATGTGGAAAAATCAACAATGTGCAACTATGGAGAATGTTCTGGGCCCTCCCCCTTCTCTCTATCTCTGTCAAAAAAACAATAAAAAAATCTTTAAAAAAATGTAATGAAGGCATTGATGATGTTAACTAATTATGAAATAAAAAAATAGGACAGATAAAATAAATTTAGAGTAATCTTTATTTGATTTGAGAGAGTGAAGGCAGAGTGGTGGTGTTTTGTTTTGTTTTTTCCTTCAGGGCTATAGAGGCATATTTTTACAACAATTTAAATATCTCTGTCTTCTACAGAGATAAATTATGCTTACTTGTATTAGTTAGTTTGTCTGAAAAACACCAAAGGTAATTTAGTTCTAATTTATATATGGGTATCCTGAGGCAATGGGATATATGGGTGGATCTTTTGGAGCTGTTTTCCAGGAGAATATAAAATCATTCTTGCTCAAATAATGAATTAGTGTCTGTCTTTAAACTCATGACTCTATTATTAGTCAAATAAATGCTTGTTTAGCACTAACTATAGGCAAGTCACTATGCAAAAATGGCAAAAATATATGAAACATTAATTCCTGTCCTCAACAAGTTTCTACTTAATAAGAGGAGAGTTTTATTTATTTAATTTTAATATGTATTTCTCTGGGAGGGTTAAGCTCTCATCAGTCATACACACTAATTCTATTTAGTTTAAGGCCATTATCTCTAACCACAATATATAATGGAAGGAAGCTCTGGTCTAAATTGTGATCTGGTATTTACTGTAAAAGATTACATTTTTTCCATTTCTCTGAGCTCCAGTTTTTTAATCTAAAATATGAAGGAATAGGAATAGGTTTTCTCTAAGTTGCTTACTTACTTTAAAAATTTCTATGGCAGCATATTCATATGGGTGTGTGTACAATGTTGGCTTGCAAGGTTCCTTTAACTGGAAACTGTTAGCATTGAGAAACTCTACATTTTGCCCTAGAATATACTGTTTGACTGTGGTCAACCTAGGTGATATATAAGGTCGTTTCAAGCACTAACTAAATAGTCTCATTGGTTAAAGAGATGGAAAAGCTAGATCATTAGCAGAAACATGCAAGAAGATACGTACAGCATCATGCAAAACTAGGCATACAAACATTCTTGCCTTTCCTGTGCTAGGTGGCGAACATACACATACACTTCAAGATGATGGGTAATCTTAATATGTCATTATGTAGTCTCTGAGTAAATAGCAGTTGTTTTTATTATGCACATAAAATTATATATTCACATGCAAATCAAATGCATAGACTCAAGTGTTGATTAATGTAATGGGCATATTTAGGAAGATTAATGTATATCCATGATTCTGCCTATTAGGGTAATCACATTTGTTGTATAAAATTTACCCAGTAGGTACTTCTCCAGTTTTTAGGAATATTTGCACTTCTGGGAGTCTTAGGAACTGTCTAATCCAGTAACTTTCAAATTTTAGGTGTTAAAGATAGGAATCCATGGTAGTTATTTAAAAAAAAAATGTAGTTGGTATAGTCTAAGGGGCAAAAGAAATAGGAAATACCTTCTGAGGAAATCTCCAGATAACCCACTCACTTTCAACCAGAATAACTTCAATCTTGTAACTTTATTTTTAAATTTAGGAGTTTGTTTGGATCAGACTACCACAATAACAAACAATACAAAATAACAACCAAAACCTTGATATGCAGCCCTACTCTTCATTTCATACCTGGGTACTGACACAAGCAAGTGTTAAGTGACTTGTAGAAGATCACACAATGATTGTAAGTGGTGAATCCAAAGCTTAAACCTACTTTTTCTGTCCCTTGTAGAAATGTTTGCTTTGTTTTTGCTTTTCTTTTCTTTCTTTCTTTTTTTTTTTTAAAGATTTATTTATTGTTTTTGAGAGAGAGAGAGATACAGAGACAGAGACAGAGAGAAGGGGGAGGGCCCAGAACAGTCTCTATAGTTGCACATCATTGGTTTTTTCACATAGTTTCATTCCACAGGTGGGCTTGGGGCTGCACAGGGCAGGAACTGGGTCGGGGTCTTGCCCCGGTGAGAACTGAACTGAGGGCACTTCCCAGTTCAGCATATGGGTCAACACAGCCGGGGCTGGTATTTGATCCTCGGTCCCCAGGGCTGCAAAGTGAGCGCCTAACCCACTGAGCCATCCGGCTTCCCCTCCTTTTTTTTTTTTTTTTTTTTAATCTTTTATCTAACTCACTTTTTTGAAAAGGTATCGAAGTTGGAATTTTAGAGATTGACATATAGAAGCTGAAGTGGTTTTAAATTAAACCAGTGTATAGTATAATATGTTTTTGTCACACACTCTAAAATGTTTACTAAAATAGGATAAATGCAAGGCATATGTAATTGTAATTTGAAAGTTGGTTATTTAGGGCAAAAATCATTAAATGTCATGTTCAGTCTGGGACATGTATGACCAAAAGTGGATATAGTCAACATTTAAATGTTTTACAAGAAGACAGTTCACAATTGTATTCAGCTATCACATTAAAATCTCAAACTAAAGGAAATAAAACTATTTTTATGTATGTGAAACGTTTTTATAAAAAATGACACAAGGGAAGTTAAATTTGTTCATGAGCAAGTTTCTTGCCTGAATTTCTTGAGGTATTTGGGAACATTACCATGAATCCCCAGAATTCCACTCCTTTATATGTCACAGTGTGTGAAATCCTCAGTTTTGGACATCTGAAGTTTTGGAGAATTAATAGACCTTTCTGAAACTTCTATTAATGGTGGTCACTATTGTAAACCATTATAATATATATTTTAATGAAGACTGTAATGATATCTTCAGTCCCATGTGCTACTCTACAATGTTACTGTGTTTTCACCTATAGGAAATAAAGCTTAATCTTCCTCCTCTTGAATTTAGGAGGGCTTATGACTGCTCTAATAGAGTATATAGTACAGCACCGTCTGACTTCCACAGCTGGGCCATAAAACTAATGCAGCTTCCACTGTGTTCACTAAGACATTTGGTCTTAGAGCGTTGAGCACTGTGTTAGAAGTTTGAGTAATCTGAGGCCACTATCTCGTGACTGTGCTAAGCTGCGTGGAAAGACCACATCCAGGTGCCCCGGTTTGGCAGTCTTACTTTGTGAACCACCTGATCCCAGGTTTGTCATTGAAACCATCTTGGATTTACTAGACCAATCCATCTACCAGATGGGTACCACTGAGTTTTCTCAATGACTGAAGAAATAAAGGAATTGCCTAGTTGAGACCTGCTATTCCTCACTCACAGACTTGTGACATTAATTTTAAAAAATTATCTTTTTTAAGATTCACTTATTGTTTGAGAGAAGGTGAGAGAGAGAGAGAAAAATAGAGCATGCAAAGGGAAGGAGGGCCCAGAACAGTCTCTATAGTTGAACATTAGTTGTGACATGGTTTCATTTCACACAGGTTGATGTGGGGCTGCACAGGGTGGGAACCAAACAGGGGGCCCTCATGGGAGGCCAGAAACTTTGCTGCCATCCTGGCGGTTACCGGTTGTGCCACAGTTCAGCATGTGGGTTTGCATGGGCCAGAGCCAGGATTGGTACCTGGACCTCATGGTTACAAGGCAAATGTTCAACCTGCTAAGCTATACTGGCATCCCCCCAAAATTGTCATCTAAGCTACTGAGTTTTAGGGTCATTTATTACATCATGGTAAAAAACTATTATGGATTTAGTTGAAAAATAAAATATTATTGGGTCTAACTTGGGGATTCAGGGATGATTGAAGCAGAACCATAGTATTTATGCCTTTTTTAAATTTTGTTTTCAAAAAATAAGGAAAAATGAACAGCTTTTTTGAGGTATAATTTATAAAGGCATAAAATTCACACATTTGAAGTGTATAATACAGTGATTTTTAATGTTTACTGAGTTATGTGCAATTGACATAATTTAATTTTAGGACATTTGTCCTCCACCCCCCTCAAAAAATGACTCTTACAGAAGACTTTTAGGATAATTTTCCTAAATAGATGTCTTTGTGCCCAACTGCCTCTTCCTACTCCAAAATGTCTTAAATTTAACTTTTCTGCTTTCTCTATAACTGATGGTATGACTTTCATTTTGTTTGGAATCCCATGGAGTTTACTACCAGATTATACACAACATGTAAAGTCTGGAGCTGACTTGAACACTAGGAGAAGGTGAAAATGAAAGATCAGATTGGCATAGTGTTCTGGAATAGGGATTATGGATGTCTATGGTCATGCAAAATAGTGTTCCTCTAAAAATGCCAAAATAAACCAGTCACTGTGAGCTCAGACATTTGGTCTCCTTTAGATGCTACAACAATGTCTTATAGAGTTTTTGGTTTTTTTTACATAGACTATGGAAGGAGCCTAATCATTAATCATTGTAAATGACTCACCACATATTTGGCCAAAAGAAAAAGAAGTTAAATTACCGTACACAATAAGCATATTTTTTATTTATTGTACAATGTATTCTTTGTACTTGGACTTTAAATCCCTCCTTTAGCTTTACAATACATTATATTGCAAAATGATGTTAGAGAAAGATAACAGCTACCTTAATACAAATATAGGATGATAAATATGATGTAGCACTAAGAATCATGATATATAAACATTTGCTTTTTGACCTGGAATGTTTTATGGACAGGTTATTTACCAGTATTTGTCTTCAAAAAGGTACAAACAACTGTTTTAGGTACACTAAGTATCCTAATTAGGAATCCACAGTCCTTAAATTATATCATCATGATAATACCAGAAAGATATTACCGTAGCCCTGCCTGCTTGGGCCACCAGTTCTTCTTTTCTCAAGGGTCCATCAGACACTCATTTGTCATCTTGTGTGAGATATACAGGTGGAACTGTTCAGGTAGCATGTCTTGGTAATAAGTGTAGTTTGTTGCCATATAATTAGGCTGATAAGACCATGGGTGGGCAATTTTATTTGGAAAATAACACAGAAATGTTTCTTGTAAATGTTTGTGAATGCCTATTCCTCAAAGAAATGTGAGTCTTTAGTGAGTGATTATACTCCATTCATTTACACCTTTATGTCTGTGCTACATTTCAACTCAATTTTGGTAAGATGGCTTTTGCTTATGCCTCTCCTACACAGCTACTTATAAAACTTATTATACAGGAATGATAAATTATAGAAACACATTTGCTACTAGCTCTGTGATAAACTTTGCAACGAAGAAGCAGCTGGTTATTTTATTGACTACAACTTCCTACATATTTCCCCCAATGTTACACCTAAACAAGAACATATTTATGTTTTACTTTTCTTCTAATTAAGTGGAAAAGAAAAACACAGTTAGAGATTGATGAGTTTTAGATCTAAAGCATTTATGTTATAATTGTCAGACAATCAATTAACCAATATCTGAAGGATTTCATCTCACTTTTTTAATTATGTTTCTCATTTCCTTCAGTTTTATTCTTTTATGGTAAGCCTTTTATTTTCTTTTTCACTTTTCAGAGAAATAATTTATTCATTGTAGGGAGGAGTAAGACAAATTGATCAATGATGAAATTTGAATATAGTCCATAGTAAAATGTTTTCCAGGTTTAAAGTTGACAAATCTTTTTATGTACTATCTTTAGATTCAATACCTCAACTCCTAGAGTTTTAGGGGTCTAAGGAATTAGACTGAAAGTAAATTAAGGATGATTAATTTCTTTCAAAAATGAGTAGTTTCTAACATGGAATATATAATATATGCATTAACAATTCATTATTTACTTTCAGTAATTTGGAACTACATTATTCCTAGGACTGCAAATGCTTCTATTTTATTATTCTAAAGGTGGGGACGCAAGGTGGGCATTTGGGAGTGCTAGTAAAATTTAACTTCTTGGCTTGGATAATGATTACACAGGTGTAGTCACCTTGTGTTTATTCATTAAGCTGTATGATTATGATTTGTGTATTTTTCTGTATGAATGTTATACCAAAACTTAAGAGGAAAAACTTCTAGGCCATGACTCAATATTAAGGACTGTATACTTCCTCCAATAGTCAAAGATCATCTTCCAGAAATTTTATAAATATGAATTCAATATTTCTCACCCCATTCACATTAAATAACCAATACTACTTTCAAGAAATAATATGAACATTGTTTGCTGTTACACTTTGATGAAGATTTCTATCATAATCTTCCCATACCAAGGAAGTAGAGTTAGTTATAAAATTCTAATTATGGGATTCAGAAAAATGTAAGCAAAGTCACCTATTTTTTTTTCAATTTATGTCTTTTAAAATGAGTTGTACTCTGTTGTTTGTTAGTTTACCAAAATCATGTAGAATTTTTATTATGTGTCAGACACTGTTCTACTTTGGCCACAGTGAAAGTCTTAAACAGAGTAATCAATGAACAGGAATGAGAGAGGCCATGGTTTCTTGAAATTTATTAATGTTTTTATCTGTGCATATATTTGTTTTTCTCGGGAAAGGAACCAAATATATCAACATATTATCAATATGATTCTGTCAGATAAAGAATCAATACTTTAAAAAATAATTACACTAATAATTATCAGAATAATTACACTAATCTCTCATAACACTTTATCTTATAAATACTACCTTATTTTGTGTTACTGGTGTTTTTAATAGTCTGTAATACTATTATCATCATCATCATTACCATAATTATTACTGTTATCATCATCATCATGCTATGTTATTACACTCTGAATGGTAAAGTGACTTCCCCAAGGCCACACAACTAATGATTGCTGGGTTATGTAGGAATTATAACTTATTTTGAATGATTTTGCTTTATTGCTTGCCTCAGTAGAGAACAGAAAATTAACAATAAACATAAACCATTTCCTATACTACTTTTCCTAATTTAGATGCTTTTCTAAAGATAATGTAAAGTTATTAAAATAGTCTTGGCATTAATTCTTAGATAAAATTCAAAATTAGGAAAAATAATTTTCATCAAATTTGGCTCCATTAAGATGATGGCTAATTAGGAGAAAATAAAACTCTCATGACGAATTATGAAATATGTAAAAACATGGAACATGAGTTTATACATGATCATTTAGTCAGAGCACTTTTCAGCATTGGAATGATTAAAATGGAACAATCAAAGTATTTAATCTGTTTTCTAATATGGAAATATGTGGAAAGCAATTCTTAAATTTGTGTTCATTGGATAAGTATTTCTCTAATAAAAGATTACTTTATCTCAATGGCAAATTAAAATTATTTGAAGAGGAGTTAACAGTCCAATTTTTATTCAATCAAGCAATCAGCTTCCAACTTATTTTTTAGGTGCTGATTTCAAGATTGATATTATTTCTTTGTTCAGCTAGGTAGAATGGCATTTCACAAAGATATTTTAATATTAAGTAGCTAGTTCTGTTTACCATATTATATAAAGTGATACATTATTATGGTGCTACTTGTCCAAGTGTTCATATTGAATGCTCTCATAATGTCAATAATGATCCACTATTCAAAATTAGGTGTAGCCCCAATTTCTCAAATGCTTGAGTGATCATTTTCTTTAGTAATTGAGTTTCTCATAGAATTCTACTGCTCTGATTACTCGCTCAGTAATCTAAGCGTATTAATTTGAAAAGCTGCATAAGCGTGCAGCAAGGATAATGGCAGTGAAATAATTGCAAGGAAATCTTTTACAACACACTTATTTTCATCTAATAAACTTTGCCACAATGGTTAACCAGCATATGATGAATGTGGTATGAGTTCTAAAGTGTATATGCATTATAATATCTGTTGAGAAAGTTGAAAGTTAGATATTTTAGAAGATATTAATCACTCTTTTTAAAAGATGTTTTTAAAGTGTGTGTGTGTGTGTTTTCTTTTCAGCTTATTAGGAGACCTAGATTATCAGAGGAAGGCAGTTCATTTGTTGAGTATCTATTAGGTTATCAAAATTATGCTAGATGCCTTTCCTATGTTGCCCCAAGTAATCCTCACATTGACTTTGTATCCAGCATTGATCCTATGAGAGAAGGAAAAGGGAACTCACGCTGGTTATTTGCCAAAGTCAGAAGTCTAGATCCCACAAAGAGTTCTCGCTAATTTTAAACCAGTCTATTTGTCAGTTCTTGCTTCATCACAAATGGCCATAATTTTAGGGCTATATTCCAGCACTTTACATATATGTGTAAGGACTCATGTTGTACAGTTCAGAGTTATATTAGATATGACTCCTAAGGGGAGAGGAGGACCATAAATGCTGTTACCTATTTTGTGGCATCTATAACATTCATTGTACTCCGCCCCCCCCCACCCCCCCGGCCAAATCACATTATTCCATTATTCTTTATTTAATAGTCTTCTTAACTGTCAATCACAAGAAGACAGAACTCCATATTTGTATTTTTATAACATGTACAAAGTTACCTATTAGCACTTTGGAGGAATGATGGAGAATGTATTTCTTATTTTGTATTCCATGAATTTTACCACTAAGAAATCTACTTCACTCTGAATAATTCCAGGGTTCTTTCTAATGCCTTATTATGCTTGAAAAGTTCTGAAATTTAAGACCAGCTGTTAGCAAGAACGCAGGGTTGTTGTTGTTTTTTTAATTCTATTTTATAAAGCAGTTCAGTACCTCAAATTTCATTAGATTCTGATTAGAGGAAGCCCTTGTCAACTCCTATAGAAAGAGATTTATTTGGTAGGCATTTGTTTGACTTTATTACTTTAGTGTATCTGTGGTCCCTCAACTAATCTGTTAATTAACTTAGTTGCTCTTTAACTACTTTAAATATAAGTAAGGCCTTAATATGTCAAATTATATAATGGTAAAACAAAAGAGCATGTGTTTATAATAGCCCACAGACTTTATGAAACATAATTTAGCACATCAGTAGATATTGCTATTTAATGCTATTAAAATTCTGTAATGGACTACATCCATTAGTTTTTGTTTCTTTGTGACTTTCAGTTTTATACTTCCCCGATAAGTGAACTTATGGGGAGGGGGAATCAAATATATGATGATAGAAGGAGAACTGTTTCTGGGTGGTGAGCAATTAATGCAATACATAGATGATGTAATACAGAACTGTACAATAGGAACCTATATAATTTTTAACAACCAACGTCACCCCAATAAATTTAACACTAAAATAATAAAATTAAAAAATAATTCTGTAATAGAAGTTTTTGATTTAGTTTTGGTAACAAAGCCCATTGCAACTTTTTATATTGGGTTCAATCAATAAAATATAAATACAACAAAAAGAATTTTCCAGTTTTATTGTTTGTTACTGAGCCTGACTTTGGAACCTAACAACAACAACAACATACCTGCACTGCACTGTACAATTTTTAAGTCACTTTATGGCAATTGTTACATTCGATTCTCCACAACAGTGTAGGTATGCTATGTAGGAGGCAGGTAATCATCATCCACCTATGAGTAAGAAGGAACCTGAACCTAGGGCTGGCATAAGGTTGGGAAGAAATGGAGTAAAGCCTCAGTTGTGACTTCTTTCCTTTCTATTAGCTTTAGTTTTCTGTGTCCCAATGCTTGTCTCCTTGGTAGCAACCTCAAGCTCTTCCTTTTATCTTCACTCGTCTTACCCCAATGATGCTCACTCTTTCTTCCCTTCAATATCCTGGGACTCAGAATATAATAATCCAAAACTTGCTTTCTCTGACATGTAGATACATTTTTTTAAGTCCTTTCAGTGTAGAAATCCAGTATTTTACTTTTTTTTTTTTTTTTTTTTTTTCCTGTGGAGCTTTAAGAACGGATGTGTGGAGGAATTGGAGAATCAGACTGCATATTCTCTAAATTCCTTAGTTCTTCTTTGTTCATGACTAATACAAAAAAAATAAATAAAAGGTCCAAACTTAAAACTGCATCTCATTCCCCTAAGACAGTAGGTATGGAATTTGGTAGGCTAATGCCTAGCATCCACAGAAACCAAAAATAGAAATGTGTGGCTGGGAATCTGCCAGGCAGATGTACCCAATCAGGAACTATCAGCCTTTCTTCATTCCATGCACCTGAATCCTTATCCCTAGCTCCCCAACACCCCTTTTTCACCTTAGTGTAAAACTCAATCACTGACTTGGTCAGAGGAGTTCACCTGTGTTCTTAGACAGCAGAAACAACTATTTTGGGCCTGTACTGGAGGAAAATCCCACTGCATCTGCTTGAAGGGGAAATTGAAGATGATCGAATTCCTAAACAGATCTTGAAAAGGTGAGTGTTCTGTTTTCCTAAATACTAGCTTTGCAACTTCAAACAAATTGATCTGGTAATGTAGTTCTTTAGTGCTTTTATAGGTAAGTATATGTTGAATGTTATGGCTTGAGGAAAGGGCTGGCATTGTTTATTAATTGATAAATTCTAATTTTCTCCTTGTTAACTTTAAAATTGATCTTTGGAAAAAATACATCATATTATAAGGGCAGTAACTTATAGGCATTTAAGCTTCAGTCTTCTCCATTATAAACTGAAAGTGTTGGATAAAATGTAGTTAGATGCTTCAGATTCAAAATTCTTAGCTTCTTGTGACAAGTAATATGCCATTTATGCAAAGTTGTGTCACCACTGGCCATGTTAGATTCAGTTATAGCTAGATTTAATTTTTACATAGATCTAAATGCTTGAGCTTGCTGCCAAGATATCATCAAGTGAGGTTGCATTTTAAACTTGCTTGTAACTATTGAGAAAGCTGGGCATGCTCTTGTTTTAAAGCAAACATCTGCAAAACAGAAAGAAAAACAAACACAAAAATAATACTGGCAATAACGAAAACAAACAAGCCAGAACAAAATAAACCAAGATAAGGTGCATTACAGGGCCTAGGGATGTTGGAAATAGAGGGACCTGAAAAGAAGAGGGCTCTTGGTTCGTTATTATTAATCCTTGGAAAGCTCTGATGTATGAAAAATGAGTTAGACCTAATTTGTTTGGTTAAGCACAAGTGAGAACCAACATATAGAAATTATTACAAATTGATGTTTTTTGTTTTTACCTAAAAAGAGAACGGAATTCCGCCCAATTAGATTTGTCCAACAAAATAAACTCCCTGGAGTGGTAGTGAGTTCAACACCTCAGGTGTTGGAGGTCACAAAGGCATGTGATAGCGTAGCTACAGTCTTTGCATTTGGACTGCAAGTCTGCCCTGTGTATGATATGATGACTGATGCAAAGACAGTATTGAAGAATTACAGGAGTTAGTTTGTTTAGCCTCAGCATGTGGCAAACTGCCATCAACTAGCAAAGCTGTGAGGATCTTTTAAATCAGCTTCTTCCTTCTCTGTTCTTTACTGCTGTGTGCAAGAAGGTCACACATTTCAGCTTCTGCAGAGAAATATCCTGTCAAGAGTTACATGATAAAAAATAAGTTTAAGTATAACCTTAGAAAATATGATTCTGTCCAGTAGATTTACTTACTATGGAATAATAACAATCTACTTCAGTTTAAGGCAACTCTTTTTAACTCCACTCAATTAAGTCAGCTTCAGTTTTCCCACAAACCAAAAACAACTGTTGTCTTGTTCCCACCTGTCCAAAGGTTCTAGGTAAAATCAAATTTACAGAAAAGCTATCATATTCTGTTTCCTTTATTTCCTTTCTGAAGTCTTTGTCATTTTTCTTTCCCTTTCTATAGATCCTAACTCAATTTCTTTCTTCTTTTGTTTTTTTTATTAATTATTAAATTTATTGGGGTGGCTTTGGTTGTTAAAAATTACATATGTTCCAGGTGTACAATTCTGTATTACATTGTCTATGTATTACATTGTGTGCTCACCACCCAGAGGCAATTCTCTTTCCATCACCGTATATTTGATGCTCCCTCCCACCTCCCCTACCATTTCCCCCACCACCTCCCCTCTTAACCTCAGGTAACCACTAAACTATTGACTGTGTCCATGAGTTTTTGTTTCATTGTTATTTTATACTTTATATCCCACATATAAGTAAAGACATATGGTTCTTGATTTTTTTCTTTTCTTATTTAAAGATTTATGTTATTGTTTTTGGCAGAGAGAGACAGAGAGAAGGGGGAGGGCCCAGAGCAGTCTCCATGGTTATACATCATCAGTTTTCAACATAGTTTTGTTTCACTCAGATGGGTGGGGGCCGTGCAGGGTAGCAACCAGGCTGGGGGCGCACACCCCTTCGAGCCAGGGGTCGAACCAGAGGGCAAGAACTGAACTGGGGACCTCCCATGTGGGAAGCACACCCCAGTTTAGTACACGTGCCTGCACGGCCCAAAGCTGGTATTCAATCCTTAGTCCCCAGGGCTGCAAAACGAGAGCTCAACATGCTGAGCCATCCTGGCTTCCCCTTGATTTTTTCAATCTGATTTTTTTGCTTTACATGATGATCTCAAGATCCATCCATGTTGTTGTGAATGGCAGTATTTCATTATTTTGAGAAAGTAAATAACTAAGTCAAACTAATCCCTTTCAGGAGAAAAAATAAAGTGCACAAAGCAATAGACTAAGGAGAAGTTCTTTTATCATTATCCTATTTTGATTTCCTAATTTTGGAGAACAGCAAATGAAAGAAAGGCCCTAGTACCATAGTAATTATATCAGAGAAATTTAAATACATGAAATTTAAAAACAGCCTCACCTGAGTGACCAAGCAGGTATTTTGGTACACTATATGTTGAATCCTTTAGCCCAGAGACTTTTCCCATTGTTGATGTTTTTTTTGTTTTGTTTTGTTTTGTTTTTTGTTTTTAATGTAGTCCATGTAGACTACTGCCTATACAAGGTATTGCTCTATGATTCTAGGCAATTTATGTTATCCTCTGAGTCTCAGTTTACTGAATTTGTAAACTAAGAATATAAAAATACCTACTTCAAATGACTTTATGACAATGCAAACAACATATTTAGCCTAGGGCTACCTTAACCAAGGGTAAATATTCCATGGGAGTTTGCCATTTTAATTAACCTGAGAGAGGCCTATATATTAATAGCTTTACTCATATCTTTGTTTTGGACAGCTCCTGTATGTGCATTTTGAAAGATAAGTGGTGAGCATTATTTTTAAATGATGCTTAATAAATATTTTCTAAAGCTCTTTTCTGAGATACTTTGTTCAATGATTGTTCTTTTCCTTGTAGAGAGGTAGAGGGGGAGACATTAAATGGGACAGAAATGAAAAGGATTTTCAAAAAGCCTGATTGCCTTTTAAATGTTTTTGATTTCATGTTCACTGGAAATTTTAAAGGAAAATAGGGCAGAGGGGAGCAGTGAATATTGTCATCAGTAATTTAATGTATATTAAATATGAAGATTTAAGAATTAATCATCCTGAGGAGCCGTACACACTTAAGAAAGTGTATACTTTGTTTTTCAAAGTGATTTAATCATAATTTAAATTTGAAATATTTTTTTTTCCTTTTTTGATGTAATTAGGGTTGATGATGGTGAGAAAATATAATTCTGTGTAGCATAGGAAAACAATAAATAAATAAATTGGATTTACTAGGAGTTTGGGTTCTTTAACATCAGTCAGTTTTTAAAATATTGTGGAAGTTGTGACATAAGGATTGAATACATTTTTTTTTTTTAATAGCAGAGAAAGTTAGAGTAGGAACAAGGAGGTTAGAGTAGGAACAATAAGAAGCCATATCATTTTATAGCTATGAGCTTTGAGGCATGGCATTTATCCTTTTAGATCTTAATTCCCTTATTTGGGAAACATGAGACTAGATATTTTCTTGAAATTCTTTTTATTTAGAAACATCTTCCAATCTAAGAATTCTGTGAAATTATTTTTTAAGGTTAAATATATATTTTAGCCATATATAATATATAAAAATGACTAATTTCTTACAATATATTTTAAGGACCACTTGAAATAAAATCACCTGATTGTTAGAAATACTGATTTGGGAGAACCAAGTGCAGTCCCAAAGCATCAGAGTCTTGACAATGGGGTCTAGAATCTGTGTTTTTAATAAGCTATCTAAGTAATTCATAATCCAAGTAGTGTTAAAATTTGAAAACTTTTCCTTTGGAGTTAGAGATCAAATGTGATTTTTAATCAATGTAATAAATTTAGGTAGAACTTTTTAAGGTGTCACAAATCTGTTTTATTCTGCTACTTAAAATGAATGAAGATTCTGAAAATAAAGAGATCAAAGAATCTCTTTTATTTTCATTTATTTTATTTTTTTATTTTATTTTTTATTATTGTTAAATTTACTAGGGTAACATTGGTTGGTGAAAATTACGTACGTCCCAGGTATACAATGAAAGAATCTCTAATAGTTCTTTTTAACCTATGTTTTTAACTATGTAGAATTGTTAATTGGGGGAAAAACTTAATGGAACTAAATTTATGTAAATTACTAAAATAATGTGTTGTTTTTTATTATTTTCATTTAATTTATTTATTTTTGTTTTTGACAGAGAGAGAGAGAGAGAGAGAGAGAGAGAAAGAGAGAGAGAGACAGAGACAGAGAGAGAACAGAACTGGGGCAACTCTCCAGTTCAGCATATGGGTCCGTACGGGCCGGGGCCAGGATTCGATCCTCTGTCCCTGGGGCTGCAAAGTGAGCACTCAACCCACTGAGCAATCCCAGCTTCCCAATGTGTTATTTTTGTACACTGAAGTACTTATAAAATATGAATTGGAACATAGAAAATTATTCTCAGGCTCTTTAAATTTCTAAAAAAAAATAGAAAATTTATTAGCTCCAGAATTTTGAAAATTTTGATAAAGAATATATTACAAATGAGTAAGAGAGCAGAGATACTCTAGGATATAATTTAGTTATCTTCAATATGGTTGCTCTCAAATAATTTCCTCAAATATGTAGCTCTGTCAAATACATTAATAAAATATCATTTATTCACACAACTATAATAAATCTATATTTAGAAAAGCTTTATTGAGACACAATTCCCCTACCATAAATGCACCCACTTGAAGTACACAAGTCAGTGGTTTCTGGTGTATACACATACTTGCACAGTCATCTCAAGCAAGTGTTTTTTAACCACTTAAAAGTCTTTCCATTTTTAAAAAGATGCTTACTCAGGTACTGGTCTCCTAGCTGACACCGTATATCTCAAAAAGGTGAATTCACTCAGCATTTTATTAACAAACCACTTTTATTAGACTGCCAGGGGCTATCTGTGGCTATCTGGGTAAAATTCTATAAAAGAGTGATTTTGAATTTACACTAGATTACTCAGGATTCCGAAGTAAGTTCAGCTGAATGAGACTTGCCATGCAGCTTGATGAATGCAAAGCTGAAGAAGATTGATGATGGAAAAGGAGTGGGGGTTGCTTCAGATCTACTTGCTGCAAGGGCATAACAATCAGATTTGATTAAAGACTACTTAGGGGGTGAGGTGTCCTTTGATAATAGATTATCAAATGATTCCCACCTCATCTAAAGGAAATACACATTTCTATAGGGTCCAAAAAGATGTGTGTGTATGATTCTGACAGTGGATCATCCTACTCTAGTTACAAACAAAAATCAGGAAAAACGTTTTTTGAGGATAATATTAGGAGAAATATAATAAAAAGTATACATGAGACAAGATGCTTTGTGATAGTTTCCTCAAAAGATAGTTACCATCTAAAGCCTTGGCCTTCTGATAAAGCTGTATTATTCATCATGCTATCATCATTTTGCAGATTAAAAAATACTATATATATATATATATATATATATATATAATTTCTTACTGGTAGGAATCAAAATCTGGCTTCTTACTTCCTAATCTAATTGATATTTGGAGATGTAGTTATTAAAATATTAAAATGACCCTCGAGGAAGCCAGGATGGCTCAGCAGGTTAAGCACTCACTTTGTAGCTCAGGGGTCCAAGGATAGAGTTCCAGCCCTGGCCTTTGCAGACCCATATGATGAACTGGGGTGTGCTTCCCATGTGGGAGACCCCCAGTTTGGTTCTTGCCAGGGTGAGCTTCCCATGTGGGAGGTCCCCCACTTTCAGCCAGGTTTCAGCCCTGCGCGCCCCCCGCCCATCTGTGTGGCACTAAACCATGTCGAAAATTGATGGTGTACAACTATGGAGACTGCTCTGGGCTCTTTCCCTTCTCTCTGTCACTCTGTCAAAAATAATAAAATAAAAAAATGTTTTAAAAAAAAAAGGTGACCCTCATGATACAATTGCTCTGCTAATTCTTCCTGACTGTACATTTATATCGAGCTCCATATTGTGTATGTGTCCTCTGTAGATTCAGTTATTGCCTTTAGAAAATTAATTAGCTTATTGTATTATTAGTAAGGTTGTTGTATAATATGTTTCTCTCTTTCATAATCAAAATTCAAAAAGAGAAAATCCATATTCACTACAATGTCTGAAATATGACTGCTGTATTTTTATATGAAGGAAAGTTAAATATTACTTTTTGTGTGAACTGACAAAGTGGCACAGGCCACTTGGAAAATCAAAACAACTTTGCTCTCTATTCAGAATTGGGATGATTTTTGCATAACTCTGGAAAGGTTACAGAAACAGGCAACAATATTTGAGTTCTTGCATGGTATTATTATGCCAGCATAAAATTAGTATCAAATCAAAGCTGTGCTGTTATATAGCTCATTTTAAAATTATTTTAAGATATTTAGAAGTGAAATATAATCATTGCATTTGTGATGTATGTGTGTTGGTGTATATTTGTGTTCATATATGTCTTTGTATACATACCTGTGTGTATCTTACCCAGAATTTCCCTAAGAGCCACTTGAGTTTCCATTCATGAAATGCTAGTCAAAGACTGATCGAATTGAGAGAAACCTAATCTCTAATCCAGATACTCAAAGTGATGTGTGACTTGATCATTGTTACTTCTTGAGTTATTTTATCCTACGATAAAGGGAGAAAATGGAGAAAATCAGAGAGACATAATAATATTTTTTTTAGTCTTATTTGCAATAGCCGTAAGGTAATATCAAATATTTTTTAAAGTAAGATCAAATATTAAAAGGAGAACTAAAACCAAGGCTTGTAAATAAACATTTTCTGCAATCCTTTCCTACAGTTCTTAGAACTTACTTGTTTTGGTGTGTAACGTACAATCTGTAATTCTCAGAGTTCCTATTTCTTCATGACTTGAATAACTTCAAAGTACATAAAGGTAACTCAAGCTTGGAGGGGTCCTTTTTCTTTTTTCTTTTTTAAAGAAAAAACAAATTAGTTTAAATGCTCTCACAAACTTGAGATTGTTAATTAATTCAGCCTCATTATACAATTAGAATTTAAACTGTTAGTTTCTACATTTGTTAACAATGGAAAATAATGAATTAAATAATGTTGATGATGATTTATTATGACTAGCCCATAGTAAAATAATAAACTAAAGGGAAAAGTTCTTTTTGGGTTAAAAGACCTGAATGGAGATCTCAAATGAGCAGTTGGCTCAGGTACATTGAATTCCTAACTGATACTTTTCTTTAATTTCTTTCTTAATGACTTAAGTAATAAGTGAATTCACATGCTAATCAGTTATTTATACTAAATATTTCTCAGGAGTTTCTAAATTGATCCTTCTTGAAAGGAATACCAAATATGGTAATTTTAGTATTCCTTTTCCCCCTTTCTACACTGTTAAATAGAATAAAAATTTGTTGATGATTTGTAAGTAAACTTTCAATATACAACATTTTTCTAATGGATTAGTTTTTAACTTTATCTGTATCTCTATCATATCTATCATATCTATCTATCTATCTATCTAATCATCTATCTATATCTGTATCTATATCTAATCTGTCTTTCCACAAACTTTGATCTGAACCTCTTTACCTCTTTGGGAAGCTGTAATTCACCACAGATGTTTTAAGAAAGAAATAATTGTTCGAATGAAGTTTTTGAAAATGTATTCAGAAAAATAAATGTGATAAAAAATCAACCAAGTTGAATCAAGGATGTAAAACTTAACCAAACTAAAGCAAAATAGACAGTTTGAAAAACTCTTTACTCATATGAACATGAGTATTTTCAAATTAATGTTTTTCAAAACATTCTTGACAGAACTGATCTCAGTTAAGTTTGAAAGTAACTAGATAGCATGATTTCATAACTCAGTGTTTTAGTAGATTCAGCCTTTTAAGTAAAGATCTAATTTAGCCAAATTATCTTGAAGTGTGATTCTACCTTTTTTTAGGAACAGGACCCTCTGGTATTATAATCGATTTAACTATATTTTTCACTATTAAGCTAATAATCTGGAAGTGGATTTAAAAGTTGTAGATATATAGATTAAATTGGGTTGAGGGGATGTAAGTAACAAGTGGAGATTGAATCATACTGAAAAGTGCCTCAAGAAATGTAAGGTTCATTCTTATTTACCACCTTGATGTTTTAGTAGAAGAGAGTAAACAGTAGTTAATGGAATTTATAAATGGCTCAAATTAGTAGATGGTTACCGAAGTTTATTAAAAATAAAGAACTGTTTTAAAAATGAGAAACTAGTTAAGATAATTAGAAAATCCCCTGAATGAATAATCCCAGGAACCAAAACTGTGATGTGTTAAGAATGGTAGTAAAGGTGTCATTCTAAGAGATTTGATATTCATAAAATGACACCTTAATTGTGCTTCTACAGAGATGGAATAGAACACAGCAGTCAATCGCATTCTGATATATTTATTTTAAATTGAGCCATTTTACTATAAAAATATATGGTGTGTGATATCAATTAAGTGGAGTAGTTGACAGTAAAAGAAAAAAGATAGCAGTGTTAGAGTATGTTTCTTTACATAAGTAGGACATTGGGCATATTCTGAAGTATATAAAATATATGACTATCAAATCACAAAAAGTGAAAGCTAAGAGTCCCAAAATGAGCCTGCAAGGAAAGAATGAGTTAATTTCTCAAAAGTTGTAAGATTTATAATTGATATTGTCATTAATATTTCATTAATGAGTGTTTTTATAATTATGATACACAATATTTACCAGCTCATAATAACTTACAAAAACTCATTTATTGAGTTTATGAAATTTCACAACTGAATACATTTTAGTAATTTTCCTTATAAACTTCATATTGTTCAGTTTCTGCTTTGACTTCTATTGTGTTACATTTCAATTCATTATAGTGTGGGTGGAAAATGTGAAAGAAGCAGTCTGTTTAATTCATTTGTTGGAATGATCTATATCTATGCAGTTGTCAGAAATATATTTGCTCCTGCATTCAGCTTAGAATGTATAAGAATATGGTGTTATCTTCTTCCTTAGAACAATCTGCTGCCTAAGATTTAATTTAAAAATAAATAAAAGATGAAGGATGTGGAAAGGAAGAAGGAAAAGGAAAAGAATAGCAGCAAAAAAAAAAAAAGAAATGAAGGAGAAAAATAAAGGAGGAGAGGAGAAAGAAATTTAGGATCCTCTGCTCACTTTAGAGTTGTCCAATTTAATACTTTCAAATACATTTCTGCTCTTTGCAATCTTAGTTTATCACTCTAATAGAAAAGAATTATGTCTGTGTATATCTGAGTTCTATCTTAATTTTTAAAGAACTAATATGCTACTTACATATTACATATGTAAAATAGTTTATTTGGAGTAGGTTTACTCTTAATTTGATTATCTCTCTTACGTAATTTAAAAAGGGTACTTACTACCTTTCAATAATAATACTAGTACTTTTTTCTAACAAGTATTTTTTGAGCACTAAGGTAATTAATTTGCTGATAAAATAGACATTCTTATTATCATAGAGTCTGTAATCAGTTGAGAGACAGATATAAATTCATGTACTAATAGATGCATAATTTCTTATTCAAAAAGTAGGGAAACTTTACCACCAAAGACTCCCACTAAATAAACAGAATTATTCAAGGATATATGGCCACAAGACAAGAATTGTTTTACTTTACAATGTCCATGTTAAAAAGGCAGGCAAGTTATGACTCTCCCAGTTCTACAAATGGGCAGGGTCTTCCTCTGACTAGCTTTATCCCAGTGAAGACTGAGCGATCAAGAGAGCCCCCATTTTATTTGCTCTCTTTACTTGCCTTACCACTGCCCAGCCTTCCCCCCCACCCCCACTGTCTGCACTTAAAAGCTAACATACAGGATTCTAAGACAGTTCAGAAGTCTACGCTTATCCAGGAAGGGTCTTTACTTTATTCAGCATCCGAGTACTTTCTTCAGCATCCGAGTAGGTAGTTTTACCTCAAGGCAAAAATCTACTAATTCATGGGGTGAGGAGATGAACTGCCTTCAATATTGGACCAAGTTTTTAAATAGTGATCTTCACCTTGTCCCAGGGTGTCCTTTGTCTTTTTGTGCTTGTTTACCAGGGCTTACATTTGATTCTTTAGATTTGTTTTGGTCTTCTCAATAGATTTCGACTACGCACTGTTTAGGATGTGGCTTTGAACTTCGTATTTGTCAGTTTCGCCCCATGTAATTGTTCTCATTAGGGAATTCCTCACTGTTTCTGGTCAATTTATAGAATCCTTTTTATTTCTAAATTTGGTATCGATACATCTTTTAAAAAATATGTGGTTCTTAAAAGATTTAGAATGTGAGGACAGGTAAACACGTGTGATCTTTATTTCACTTATATAGTTCGAAACCTCTTCCCTTATTTTGTAAGAATTTCATATTATTTCATACAAACAGACCTATGAGTATTTTTAAGTAGAGATGAGAAAACAAAATAGCTCTATGGTGTAACTGTGCTTGGTGCTTATAATTTTGGTGTCTATAATTTCTTTAATTGGTTGTGAAGAAGATATTGCGCTGTTCATGTGAAGTAGATGAATTTAGTCCACTCATTATGGAAGAGGGGACTCTAAAATTGGTAATATGCATAAGACAGTTGTCCAAAAGTTGATTTTTCAGAAAACAAATTAATTTTGTCTTTACAAGTAAAACGACCAGTGTTAAACATAGTGAGACATTGAGATTTATAGGTGTAATGACCTTATGTTTTCTAAAATGCAACACTATGATAATAAGAGTTATTTAATAATTAAAGATGGATGCCAATAACAGTTGGTGGTGTTGTGCTTCATCCTTCCTAATTCTTTTTCTACCCTGTCTTGTACCTCCTTTGCTTCATTCTTTCACTTATATTATCTCATTCTCTGCCTTCTTTTTCTTCCTATTTCCCATACATATTACTATTCTGCCAAGTAGTATTCATAACATTGTTTTAGTCAGATTGTAACTAAAATTTTGATGACCTCATCTCTAGTCTAAAATAGTAATTTGAAAAATTTATTTAACAAATATTTTTTGGATTTCTGCTCTGTCTCACAGCATCCCAGACCCTATAGAGATGTTTACCAGTAAAGTCATAGCCTCAAAAAATAATTATTTGTTTAGTTTCTTTTTTGATGAAGAATTTTTCACTTATTTTTTTCTCCCAATTCTTAGTTTCATCTGCAAGAAAATTATGAACTCTGTTGTTTTGATGGGTAAATTAAATCAGAGAGATATTAGATGACTTGCCTTAGATAACTTGAGGAATCGATGCTAGAAGTAGTAAGTAAATTGAAATCTTATGCGTTTCAAACATATATTAATGTACAATAAGCAAAGAGTAACAAATACTGACTCTATGAAAAATAAAAACAAATGTTTATTAAAGATTTCAGAGAAGTATCATAGGTTAATTACATGAATATTTTACCTTCAGCAAACCTTTTCATAGAGGCAGGTTGATTATTGCTTATGTCAGTCTTTCTGCTGATGACACCATTAACTGACACAAATGTGATGTCCTGAACAAAAGAGTATAATTAACAGTTGTCAATGTGATGATAGTAGAAGAAATGAAAATGCAAATTGAAAATATATTAAAACAGTATCAATATTAATAATTGTGGTTATAACCACAGGGAGATTGGTGAATTTTAATTTTGGATATGATCAGAAAATTAAAAGTAAATACAGTTAGTTCTTGTATGAGATTTTAAGACAATAACCTGACATTTAAATGAGAGAAAGTTTATTATAGAAACCAGTGTGCTGACATAGAAAAATTTATTCATCACATTACATTGTGCCTTAAAATTTGGAGAGTTAAATCATTAAGGTTTTACTTTAGATATGAGATTTTTTTAACATTAACCATATTGTTCAGCATGTTAATGTACAATTTTAGTATTTTAAAAGTTTTTTTTATTATACAGGATGATAACACTTTCTGAGATTAAATATATACACAAGTTTTTAAATTTTTCACTTTTTACCATTGATAAAAAATACAATTGTAGGGGAAAGCTGGGACGGCTCAGCGGGTTGAGCGCTCGCTTTGAGGCCACGAGGACCGAGGATCGAATCCCGGCTCCGGCCCAGGCAGGACCCACATGCTGAACTGGGGAGTTCCCACAGTTCGGTTCTCTAACTGTCTCTGTCTCTGTCTCTCTCTCTATCTGTCAAAAGTAAAATAGAAATAAATATGCACTGAAGATAAAA
>PVKE010009642.1:0-44280 GCA_004027555.1 Craseonycteris thonglongyai | reverse complement strand
AGATCGTGTTCTTTATCTTCAGTATCTTCTAACAGGGCCTTGAAAAGTCGGTGTTGCAATGGAGCTGCTCGAATAGAGTTGATTATCTTTGTGACTATTTTCATAACATGTTCAAAGGGCAGTATTTTACAGCGCAAAGCTTCCTGATGGATAATACAGTGGTAGGACATAAAGTTTGAAAATGATTCATCATTCCTGCAAAGGGTAATAAATCCTTTGTTTTTACCAACCATTGCTGGTGCCCCATCGGTAGTTATCGCAGACAACTTATGCAAAGGCATGTTGATCAACCTGGCGTAAGTTCTGAAAGTTTTATAAATATCCTCATCTCTCGTCTGTCCTTTCATTGGTAATATTTGCAACAGCGCCTCTTTTACTGTGAAGTTACTAAATACCATTCTCACCATAACTGCCAACTGTGCGGTGTCTGATACAGCTGTTGACTCGTCAAATTGCAGAGAGAAGCAGTCACATATTTCCAAGTCAGTCTTGAACTGAATTTGCAAGTCTTTTGAAATTGCATGTATTCTTCTTGTGACAGTGTTATTTGACAACTGTAGATCTTGTATTGCCGACATAATCTCACGCTTGTTAGAATATTCCTCAAACAAACAATCAGCAGCAGTCAGAAATGCTTCTTTGAACAATTCACCATCCTGGAAAGGTTTTTTCTTCTTTGCGAGCATGTGAGAAATTTTGAAAGAAGCAATGGTTGCCTTTTTAGATTTTTCCACATATCTAGTGAAAACAGTCTGTTGAGTAGTTAAACTTCATTTTAGTTGATTTATTTTTTTCTTTCTTACTTCAGATTTAAGTGGATAATTCGTATCAAAAGTGGTATGACTTGTCTGAAAGTGACGTTCAACATTATGTTTTTTCGGCACCACAATACTACTGCCACACAACAGGCAAACACATTTACCTTTTAAATTAAGGAAACAATATGATTCCTCCCAGTCTGTGTTAAAATTATAGGTTCGTTTTCTCTTATTTGGTCCACTCATTTTAGGACTAAAAAAATAAAAATAAAAATAGTTATAGCACTACAATATCATATCAAATTGCCACCATAATAATAGATGACCTACCTCGCTTTTAGTTCATTTAAAATCGAATATATCAAAACACTGTGAGCCTAGCTAACCGTCACGACCCGATCAGCCCAGCAACCGCAATCCAAACGGCAACTTGGCGTCTCCCGGTTGGGGGGAGGAGAGTTTAAAGAGCGCAGCGGCTACACAAGACGCGACGTGTACAAAGGTGAAAGCTAGGGAAACTTATACATACGAGATCGCAAACATACCAACGAATAGAATAAACCTGTGTAGATACTCAATATTTTAAAATTCTAACAAATGTATAAAAATAAATTATAGTTTTACTTAGTGTTTATGAAAAACTTCTGATGCAGTCAAATAATGGTGGGTGCACACAAATTGGGCCACGGGTGACATGGCGCCCGCGGGCACGGGGTTGGGAATCCCTGTGCTAGGAGGAAGACACTAGTTACTGAGAAAGGCATGGCAAAAGGCTACCATAATAATATATACCAGTCTAGGGCTGCTTCCCTTTGGATATCATGTACCTGGCAGAGAAATTAACCATTCTCTTGTTTAAGCTTCTGATGCTCGACCTGGAGCATTGGTAGCACCTGGGAATTTGTTAGAAAAGCAGAATCTCGGCCCTCACTACAGACCTGCTAAATCAGAGCCCGCATTTTCACAAGATCCCCAGGTGATGTGTGTGCAAAATAAAGTTTGAAGAAGCACTGGTATGAGCTACTGTTATTTGAGAGGGTCCTGTCACTCATAGCTGGACTCGGTCCTAAGTAGAGCAGCACCCACTGCACTTGTGGGAGGACTAAACAAGATCATTAGGGAAAGCACCTAGCACAGGGTTCTGCCCAGCATGGGAGCTGGTGTTACTGGGTTACATTGCCTCAGGTGTGGGTGTGGGGAGGGGAGAGGGCAGGGTTTTGGATAGAGCACAGGTTGTTGGCAACATTGCCATCTGCCCCTGCAGGACCAAGGACAGCCCGCTACTCTGTGAAATCTTGGAGCAGAGCAGAGTGAGCACAGTGTTTGGTGAATAACAACTTGAGATGTTACGCCATTTATTCGAAACCAGGGGAAGAGGCTGGTCCGTGGGAAGGATCTCACAGAGCTTGCTTCACAGCTTGACCCCAAATGATACAGGTGTAGGGGCCCGAGGAGGGAGGGAGTTCCAGTGTTGTTGCCGAAGTCCTGAGAGTGCAGGCGGCGTGTCAGGGGCAGAAAAGGCCCCTTCCACTGTGCGCTCACATGAGAATAGCTGTGTCCTCCTTTCTTAAGCCAGCACCCTGTCTACTGAGGGAAAAACCTTTTGGATGGTGACTGGTCCTGTGGCTAGACTTGTCCTCCATGTCCCAGCCAGTCAAGCTTCATCTCTCCTGTTACGTGACTGATGGAGCTCTTCGCAGTGCCCGTCATTACGGTCTGAAGGACACAGTGACCTGCTTTTCGTGGGGATGCGGGAAGCCTGCTAGCCCAGGAACTGTGGCCAGCTGTGTGGGGTGTTGCTGGGGAAGGATGGGATTTCTCCGGGCCAGGAGCTAATGGAAGTGGTCCTGGGCAAGCGGACCTGCAAAAACACCTGCTCTCTGCTGATGCCGAGTCCCTGAGATGGAACGGAGGACAATGTGCCAGGCCAGGCCTGCTTTTCTCCAGGGTCTGCTGCAGACCTTAGGTGCCCATAGGTGGGTGTTGCTGCCGAAGGTCAAGTGTCTGGACCTCGCTCAGAGCACCATGTATACGTACACATGTATGTCTGTTTCTCTGTATGTATCCACCATCTCTACTTCTGTCTCAGCCACTTCCCCTAATACCTGGAAGCAGAATCACACAACAATCAGAAGGTCTTTGGAGCTACATTACCTGGGGTATTCAATTCCCAGCTCTTCCATTTACCAGTTGTTTAATCATGGACACAGTTCTTCTTTTGTGTGTTGCAGTTTTATGTGGTTTTTTTTTCATCTGTAAAATGGGGATCACGGGGTTGTTGTGAGACTCAAATGAAGAGCAGTCTTCCCAGTGAGCTCTTAATGAATTGGAGTTGCTTGTATTAATATCCACGAACCTGCCAGATCACTACTCCCCTCACCCAGCCCAACAGGATTCTACCCCCAAGGGCTGAGCAGTGTCCATTAGGAAGACAGACCCTGAGAGCTCAGTGGGTGGAAGGCTCAGTTCAGGGCAGGCAGCCCGGAGAGCTCAAATGTACCCTGTGCTCCATGTTCCGAATAAGTCATCAGGAATCCCTTTTCTCATAAAATCCCCTCAAATCCTTACAGTTACAAACAAAAGGAGATTCTGTTTCTCCAGAGCCACTGATCCCTTAATTAGCTTTCCCCGTTACTTGGGTTCTTATTAAAGGTTAGTTGGGACTGACTCCCACACTCTTAATTGACAGATCAACTTTGAGGAAGCGATTTGCCGCGTGGCTGCCCCATGAGCCTAGCACCAGGCCCTCGCTGCCGTCAGCCGCTTGCTCCTAATCTCTTTTTTTGTTATTTTATTTTCTGCTGAAATGCACAGCGGCTGTGCGGGTGACTCTGACATGTAGCACAGCTAAATGTCTACCTGAGAGGCACCATCCTGTCTTTTAAAGCAGACATTCTTTTGGTGGGATTTTACCCAGGGCAGAGAGCCAGCAGGTGGTGATTGAGGAATCACAGGGCCACAGGCTGGAGTTGGGTCCCCGGGGCCTCCCGCTATCACCTAGCCCTGAGCTGAGCCTGGCACGTTTGTGGGTGAGCAGAGGAGGCGGGGTCTGCCGCCCTGGATCCATTTCTCCTCTCTGCCAGCAGCCCTGGAACCCTGTTTGGTTTGGATTGCCCACAAAGCTCACTCTATGACAGGATTCAAGTGCAAGTGGCTCATTTAGAAGGTGATCCCTGGAAAGACAGTAGAGGTGGGCGCATGAGATGGGCAAGGGCAGGGGTTGCTGTGGGCAGACATCCTGGAGATGTGGCTGGACACTCTGGAGCTGAGGTGTTTATCTACTGACTTCTCTCCATCACTGGCAAGGCTGCTTGGGGCCACAATCTCCCAGCACATCAGCCTGCGTTGAGCAGGTAGATGTCAGGGAGCTTTGAGCCAAATCTGACCAATCTGTGTGTCCCGATTCCTGGCTACCACACAGGGGCTTGGGCAGCACTTGACCGGATGTGGTTCCCAGGGGAGGCCCAGGCTTTGGCTGGTGCTGGTGGGTGGGGAGTGATCCTCTTCTGTGTAGATTGCTGAGCTAAGAGGGGCAGGCAGCCTAACCGTTTTGTCAATGGGTGAGAAGAGACTGCTTTTCAGTGAAATCACTACAGAGGGAATCAGAGCCTCCGAGGCTGGTGAACCTGATGGTGTTGCTTGGAAACTTCATTTAAAAAGATATTGTGTTGGGATGCTGGGATAGCTCAGCAGGATGAGTGCTTATCTTGCAACCCCAAGGTCTGGAGCTCGAAGCCTGGCCCCGGCCTATGCAACCCCATATACTGAACGGCAGCTCAACTGATAACTACTGGGATGGCAGTGAAGACTCTCACCCTGTGCAGCCCCACATCCACCTGTGTGGAATGAAACCATGTCACAACTAATGATGTATAACTGCGGAGACTGCTCTGGGCCCTCCCTCTTCTGTCTCTTCTCTCCTCTCTTCTCTTAGCCTCTTCTCTCTCTCTCTCATTCTCTCAAACAATAAAATAAATCTTTAACAATATTACATTGTAAAAATATGTAAATATTTTTATTGTAAAAAATGTATTAATAAATTATACATAACAAAATTTACCATTTCAACCATTCTTAGGTGTACAGTTCTGTGGCATTAAAAATATTTGCAGTGTTGTGCAGCATTTTAAAAAATGTTGCTCTATATTCCTGGGAAGGGCACAACAACTGTGATCTATTTTCAGGGGGCTGTTGGTGCATCTGTTTGCATGGTTGGTCAGTGAACCAAAAGAGTGGTCTCTGGCTGAAGAGTTGGAAGTAGACATGGGACCACAGCCCTGTAGGACCGTGTGGTGTCACTTGGGCACCTGTCTGCTGACCAGCGCTGGAGCAGTCTGCTTTGGCCAGCCTTGGACTTGGAGAAAAACACTTAATCCTCAGCTGGAAGGAAGAGCCAAGTGCTGCTGGTGGAATTTCTCTTTCATCGGGGTCCAGAATTTGTCCTAACCCTGAAATAGGTCCCACAGCCTCCCTGCTGTAAACCCACGTGACTCTGGGTTTATTTATACCCATCATATTGAGGGGGTGTTCTTTTCTTCCCTCTTCCATAGAGTAACAACTGTGGACAGACAGACAGGCCACACACACACAGCCACGCCCTGACCAGGCCCGTGATCCTGTGTTACCCTCTCTCCGTTTTCTGTGCCTTTACTGTGGAGCCCCAGCGTGGCCCAAACTGTCCTGCACTGGGGTTCTGAGTGGCAGAGCTAGCTTAATTTCTTCCAGTCTTGACGTTTCTTGTGGCCCAGACGCCTGTGCACATGCATGTGCACACACACACGCGCACGCACACACAACCAGGAACAGCTTCTGGGGCGTCAGATTGTTTCCCTGGAGACTCACCGTGGTGGCCGTGGGCAGCTTGTGTTACATTACAGAAGGAGACGGGGTACTGGCCGAGTGGCCTCATTCAGCAACGGGGTGGGGGAGGGGCCGTTTCTGCCCTTATTGTAAGGCCTTTGACTGAATTTCTCAAAACCCTTTCTGAGCAAGTTCTGGGGTCAGGACCTGGGGTTGGCTGAACAGGTTATTAGCCTCATGAAGAGCTGTGTGCTTTTGACCTTGTCAGCAGTTCCCAGGGTTTGCCAGACATGAAAGGCCAGATGAGACCTGGAGATTAGCACCCTCTTTAACGACCAAGGAGGGGTGTCTGTCTTTTTATTTTTCCTCAGCAAATATAAGTCCTCCCTCTCTTTTCTCTCAAGCTGTTTCTTCTCTTCACCTTTGCATAGGCCTCTGTGGCTAAGTCTGTCTGTCTCTCTGGCTATCTCTCTGTCTTGGTCTGACTGTCTGTGTATGTTTTTTTCTCTCTGTTTCTCTCTCGCTCTCCCTCTCCCTCTCTTGCTCTCTCTGGCCTAGTCCAGAACCCTTGGAGTGGGGACGTGAGTGAGTCAGGGAGGCTGAAACGAGACCACAGGGAGAGCAGTCAGGGCTGGTCTATCTGAAGGGGAATGACGGGTGTACTTCCTGGGCAGAAACAGGCATACGTGCTGTCCGGCCCTCTGTGCCTCAGCAGGGAGCCCCCCGGGGAACTTCGGTCCCACGCACCCCAGGCTGCTCTTGGGTCCTGCAGAGCAGCACTAGTCTCAAGCTGGGTCAGACCTAAGGGTTTCCACCACTCCTGCTTCACAACGCTGCCTCCTCCACCCCCAGTCACATTGGATACTCGGGTTCAGACCCCTCCTGTCAGCCCAGGGTGGAAGGAGTCTACCCTCCAGCCCTGCCCCTAGGAGATCATAAAAGCGGTGACAGTAGAAGGGAACAGCAGGGCCAGGTGACAATGTGGGTCCATCATGAGCAGAGCCTGAGGGCTTCTGGCATTGAGGAATGGCTTCATCCAGGAGGAGGCAACTGACTGGAGAAGGCTTGGATAAAAAGTGGGGAGGGACCTCCCAGTCAAAGCCTGAGGCCCTGGGGTGGGAACAGGCATGGAGGGTGTGATGGAAGGAGGTGGAATTCAGACTGGGGTTTGAAAAAGGCTTGAGCTGTGGGTGACAAGAGCTAAACAGTGTCCTGTATATAAGAAGAGAAATCTAGCAGCTCTGGCACAGGTGAGCCAGGTCAAAGGGAAGACAGACAGCTAGGAAACAGACCGGGAACTGATCTAAGGAACAGATCTAAGGGGACACTACCCAACCCACTGACAGCAGGTTGGCCATGTGTGTGCACATGTGTACATGCCTCAGTGTGCCTGTATGAGTTTGTGCGTGTACATGTGCATGTGTATGTGCACATGTGTGTGTGGTGTCTTAGCAACCTTTCACTAAATTCCCATCTACAGCTGGCCCCTTCCCTCCCTGCCCCTTCTTTCAAATCCTTCACTCTGACCCCACAGAAAGGGTGGGTGAATAAAACAACCTGGGGGATGGGACGAAGGTCGGGAAGATAGGCTCTAATCTACATTCTCTCCTCCCCCTGCAAGTGGGGTGTTTAGAGATTTTTAGCAAATCCCCAGAGAGGCTGGCTCCTGTATCAGCTTTGTTCACCCCAGCTCATAAATGACGCAGCTGTCCATCCACAGGAGCATGGCTACACTGGATGTGGTCATCCACACAATGGAATACCACCCACGATAAAAGGGAACCTTTGTGTTTGGAGACCTGCCACGTGGGCGAGTCTCCCAGACAGTACGTTGAGAGGCATACACCAAAAAGTACACCCAAGAGGATTCCTTCCATGTGAGATTCTAGAACAGGTGGAAGCATTCCTGGAGGTAGAAGGTGAGCCAGAGGTGGCCTGGGGCTGTGTGGGATGCCTGGCAGAGGCATGAGAGCTCTCTGGGGGTGAGGGAAGCATTCTGTAGCTCAATGGGTGTGATTGTTATGCAGGTGAAAACACCTGTCAAACTCATTGAGTTTAATGTTTAACATGCACTTTATTGCATGTAACTTCGTAGTCAGAGAAAAATAGGTTGCCAATTATGAGAAAGAAAGTAAAGAAGGGGCCAGGAGGAGAGCCCCTACCACTAGGCTGTGGTCTGGCTTTTCAAGGGTCCCCTCAGGGCAGACTGAGGCATCCACCAAAGCTAAAGGCAGGCCTTACCAACACGATGCCCCTGCTCAGCCGCCATGCCTGCCCGGTGCCATGGCACGGACCGGGGAGTGAGGCTCCTCCCATTGTGTGGGCGCCTCTAGAGCTCACGCTGGTCCAAACCTAGTGGGGGTCCGAAGGCCAGAGCCTCCCAGGTTTCAAGGTATTTTACACACACCTAGAAAGTTTGGCCCTCTTGTTTCCTCGTCCACAAGATGAGCCATAAGTCCTGTTTTAAATGTTGGCAATTAACGCCTAAATGAGTGGACCCTACGAAGCACATCCAGCCCTGTCACCAATCCCCTTTCCCCCTCCCTTCCCCCATTCTTGAAAACTTTGTCCTCTGCGCATGTCGGCTGACTTTCCTGTGTGTATGGTGCACAGCACCGACTCCTCGTGTTCTTCGATTGCAGCAAGCAGTGGAGTGGGCTGGGGGAGACCTGGGCATAGGCCGCCTGGCCCCAGCACATCCGCTCTGAGAGTCAGTGTGTGCTCTGTATTTCCTCTGTGGTGGGTTGAGAGAAAGGGCCAACGCTCCAGTTTGACTGCAATACAGGTCCCCCCAGGACACCAGAAAGCAGAGCCCCAAGGGAGGCCTCTCTGGGAGACACGCTCACTGCCCCCTCTTGGGGATACCTCAACGTCTTACCACACAGCTCAGCGCCCTGTTCCCTCACTACTACCCCCAAGCTCAGGGGCTGCTGGACTTCCTTCCCTACCTCCTAAGATCCCCTCCAGCTCTGGTGGCCCCAGGATTCCAATCAGATCCCTATGAGGAGCCCACGGCAGGGACCCCTCCCCACTGCTCTGGCGCCTTGTCTTTAAGATCATCGCAGCTGTAGCCACCATGTCTACCAGAGCAGAGGGGGTTAGCCGCTGAGCCCAGTCGCGTCAGCACGCAGCCGGAGCTAAGTCTCATGGTGACAACTGCACTGGTGGCACTGAGACAGCCTTTGCTGTCAGCCCGAGCCTGTCAGCGTGGCCCTCAACCCAGGGCCCCTGGGCAGCATGCACAATGGTGAGAGCCCAGCCTGTAGAGGCAGCCAGCCTGGTTCATATCCTGTCTCGACCACTTACTCCCTGCAAGTTATTTAACCTCTCTGTGCCTCAGTTTTTTCTTCTCTAAACTGGGCTAATAACAGTGCCTACCTCAAAGGTAGGTAGCAATCGTTAGCTAATGTTTTTGTCCATGAGTCTGTTTGTTCTGTTATTCATAATACATATGAAGCGCTCACAGTCCTAGCCCATAAACGCTGGCTAAATAGGCCTTTCCCTGTTGGGAAAACAAATGAAGGCCAATTATATCTGGCTGTTAATAAAAGACTCTTTCCTGTAAGTAAAATGACTGAGCATTCATTCTCAATTTGAGTCACTGCAGGTTAATAACACGGAAGCTCTGTCCTTAAAGAGAATATGGGTGCAAACCCCAGGTCAGCGATATATCCTCTGTGCCCGACTGGAGAATGATTCTAGCTCTTGTCTCCCTGGTGCCAGCAGGGGCTGGTGTACTTTGCCCCCTAACTCTGGGCTTGGTCACATGACTTGCTTTGCCCAATGGGATGTCAGCAGGAGTGGAGCAAGCAGAGGCCTGCTGTGTGTGCACAGTGGGCTGCCCTCACCACGAGGAGAATGTGCCCCTGTTCGCTGCTTGCTGGTCTAGGGACGATGACTATTTGGAGATCCTTACATAAATTATCTTCCTTAATTCCTACCACTATCCTAGAAGAAAGTCTTGTCATTCCATTTTGTAGATGAAGAAACTGAGGCCCCACTGGGGTCCCAGGACTTCTACTCCAATCACTGTTGGCTGGTGGCACCAGGGGCCTGCACCCCTCTAACCCCCATCTCTGGGTTTGAGGGCAGAGCTTGGGATTTAAGCTTCTCCCTGAGCAGGAGTTTCTCCTGATCTCACGCTCGATTGCTAAACCCCATCCCATCCAGTAGGCAAGAGAGGATCCGGAACAGCAGAGGAGTGCTCACACTGCCCTGCTCTGCAGACTGGGGGCACTGAACCAGACTCTTCCAGAAAGAAAACACTTGCTCCAGTGAATCTAATTAAGTGGTTGTGTCTGGAGTGGAATAAGCAGCACCTGACTGTATTGGGAGGGTTAGCAGTTGATAGTTGATAGAAGATAATTTACAGATGATGTCCCCAGGGTCCCTCAGATCTACAGAGGGGAGAGACAATGCTTGTCTGCTGGTGGACACGGAGAGCGGGTGGGGAGTGGAGATTCAATTCTTGTCTCTGCCCTGTTTACAGGCATAAAACGTGTGTGGGACTCCTGGCCTGTCTTCTGTTGAGATATGTTCATTAAATTATAATAAAATGATACTGACTTCAGGGTAGGTGGTAGTCTTCAAGTCAGCATGCTAGAGGTTACCACTGGAAGCATTTTGATTTCTGAAACTGTCAATGGTTTGAAGTGAAAATCACTCCCACACACGTCATCTGTTGCTACCTTGTTGAAGGACATACACAATGTAGTTCTAGAGGATTCTGGTGAATACTGTGAAAGTTACTCTGCTGTAGCTGTCCTCCTAATTCCTAAAGTGAAGTTCATTACCGTATTTTTCCATGTATAAGACATCCCTATGTATAAGACTACCATTACTTTTCTAACCCAACATTAAGAAATCAGGGAAGCCGGGATGGCTCAGTGGGTTAAGCTTTCACTTTGCAGCGCTGGGGACCGAGGATCGAATCCTGACCCCGGCCCGTGCAGACCCATATGCTGAACTGGGGAGATCCCCCCAGTTCAGTTCTCTCTGTCTCTATCTCTATATCTCTCTCTCTGTCAAAAAATTAATAAAATAAATAAATAAAACTTTAAGGGAAAGCCAGGATGGCTCAATGGGTTAAGCGCTCACTTTGAAGCCCCGAGGACCGAGGATCGAATCCCGGCTCCGGCCCAGGCAGGACCCACACGCTGAACTGGGGTGTGCCCCCAGTTCAGTTCAAAAACAAAAAAACAAAACAAAACAAAAACAAATAAAACTGGGGAAGCCAGTATGGCTCAGTGGGTTAAGCACTCACTTTGCAGCGCCAGGGACCGAGGATCGAATCCTGGCCCCGGCCTTGGCCTGCGTGGACCGATATGCTGAACTGGGAGCTCCCCCAGTTCAGTTCTCTCTCTGTCTCTGTATCTCTCTCTCTCTCTCTGTCAAAAAAACAATAAAAACAAACAAACAAAAAAACAAAAAACTGGCTAGACAAAAAGATTCCTTAAAAAAAAAAAAAAAGAAATCAATATACTGGTTACTCCCACGTATAAGACAACCCCTGACTTTTGGACTAACAATTTTAGGAAAAAGTATCATCTCACACACAGAAAAGTACGGTAGGTACTTTCCCTGCACTCAATGGCCCGCATTCACCCTTGGCTTCACTATTATAATATCAGGTGTAAGTCCAGCTGCTGTCAAAAGCCATCTCCATGCTCTCTGCACTGCTATGGACAAGGAGACAAGATGGCCACAGCTTTTAGGTGTCTGTAAAATATGCATTAAAAGTGTGGGTGGCTGACAGACCTTTTGCAGTGACTTTGTGACATTTATCACACCTACTGTGGCTCCTCCGTGTCTTGTCTGCTTTCTTCGCAACTCCCTGAAGTTGTGCTGCTAACACTTGTGTTGCTGCAGATGTTACATCCAGGTAAGTGACAGTCTGCACATGGTATTGCAACACTATAAGAAAAAATCGATTGGCTGGAGGTGGGCCATTTAGTTGATAATAATGTACCAATGTCAAGTTCCTGGGCTTGATCACTGTACTCTGGTTAAGGAAGATGTTATCATTGGAGGAAGAAGCTGGCTGAGGGGTACATAGGAACTCTGTGTATACTAGTTTTGAAACTTCTATGTGTTTCCAAAATAATTTAAAAATAAAAAGTTAAACTTTTTTATTGTTAAATTTATTGGGGTGACATTGGTTGGTAAAAATGACATAGGTTGCAGGTGTATAATTCTAACATGACATCATCTATATGTTGCATTGTGTGCTCACCACTCAGAGTCAGTGCTGCATCCATCACCATATATTTGATGCCCCTCCCTCCTCCCCACCTCCTCCTTCCTTAAAATTTCTTTTTTTAAAGTCTACATAGAAAGCCAGCAGAAACCATTTCTGGACTGTCTTGTGTTCTCAATGATCTCTACCCTCTTTCCCTTCCAGTTGTGAGTTTTCCATTTATGTATAATTTGCAATATAACTTGGTATTCCTGTATGTCCAATAAAATCATTCTTCCCTAGTTCTCCCCTCTGGTTTTTTGTTAGGATTATAATTATAAATATAATTATTGTTCATCATGAATTTTTCTGAACCCTTTTATTTACCCAAACCAAGAGGAGGCTGGGGTACAAAGGGGTTCCACAGGAATGGTGACATGAGACTGTCACCTCCCGTAACTAATGCTTCTCCAGTGCCTGGAACAATGTCTGAAACGCTGAAGACACATGTGTGGAATTAAGGGGGGCCCAGAAGGGTGTGTCCATACGACCATAGGATGTGCATGTATCCTACTAACTATATCTGAACACAGTTTTTTGGAGAGAGAAAGAAGAAAAGGGAGGGAGAGGGGTGAAGGGCAGGGAGGGGGAGGCGAGCAGGGCCTTTACTGTACATAATGCAGAATGTTTCCTTAGGCCTGTCCCTAGGCAACCCCTGTTCCCACTGACAGGCAGCATCCCTCTCTGATGACTTTGACTACAGATTCACTCCTGTCTTTCCTTGAACTTAACCAAAACGAAATCCTCCAGGAGGTCCTCCTTGTTTAGCCTTGGGACTCAGCCTTACGTCTATGAGATTTACCCACGTTGTGTACACTAATGTTCATTCTGTTTTACGTCAAGCTGTTTTCCACTGTATGACTCTGCTGAAATTTGTGTAAGTGTTCACCTACTGATAGACATGTGGGTTACTTCCAACGCAGGGCTATTATGAACCAAGCTGCTGGGGACACAAAATGTGTAAGTCTTTCTGTGAAACAACATGTATTTCATTTTTCTTGGGTTAATCCCAGTAAGTGTATGTTTAACTTTATTAGAAGCTGCCAAACCATTTTCCAGTGTTGACCATTTTCTACTCCCATCAGAAATGATGAGAGTTCCAGTTCATCTACACCGTCACTTTCCCTAGCGGAACAGCCTGTCACTGGCAGAACTGTGGATTCCTTTGTTGATCGGGTCAGTCCCTCCTCCCGTCCTCCCTCTGCAGCCATTTGCATGGTCCCTGATTCTGGGCTCTGGAGAGACAGTGAACAGAACTTGCACCCAGGAGTCCACACTCTAGAGCAGGGGTATCCAATCTTTTGGCTTCCCTGGGCCACATTGGAAGAAGAATTGTCTTGGGCCACACATAAAATACACTAACATTAATGATAGCCAATGAGCTTAAAAAAAAAAAAGTCTCAAAATGTTTTAAGAAAGTTTACAGGGATGCTGAGATTGCTTAGCAGGCTGAGCACTTGCCTTGCAAACATGAGGTCTGGGGATCAAATCCCAGCCCCAGACGGTAAAAACCATATGCCGAACTGCAGCACAACTGTAACCACTGAGTCCTGAAGTGAAGGTTCTTGCTTCCCATGAGGGAGGCCCCTAGTTCGGTTTCTGCCCCATGCAGCTCCATATCCACCTGTGTGGAATGACACCATGTCACAAGTAATGATGTACAACTATGGAGACTGCTCTGGGCCCATCCCCCAAACTCCTCTCACCTTATCTTAAAAATCAAATAAATCTGAAAAAAACAAAACAAAAACCGATATAAATTTGTGTTGGGCCACATTCAAAGCCTTCCTGGACAAACTTGTGAGTCTAGACAGCCCTTCAGATAATTCTCTGCAGTCCCCACCTCTCATTTCATCAACGAGGAGACAAGACAGGGGCCCAGAGTGGGAAGGTCACTTGCCCAGGGTCGCCCAGCCAGAAGCTCCTGGTACCAGAAATGTCTCTCTGTCTGTCTTCTGTCCCAGCCTCTGCCTCTGCTCATGCTGTCCTGTGACAGCAGTGTCAATCCCCCGTTTCCCGTCTGGGACAGCTGGTTGTTCTGACACCTCAAAGCAGGCCCAGGACAGCTCCGAATGAGGCCCAACACAAATTCTTAAAACAATATAAAATTTTTTGTGTGAGCTTATTTTATCTTATTTTATTTTACCTCATCAGCTATCGTTAGTGTTAGTGTGTTTTATGTGTTTTAGTGTTTTATGTGTTTTATATTGGAAGAAGACAATTCTTCTTCCAATGTGGCCCAGGAAGCCAAAAGGTTGGACACGCCTGCCTTAAATCAGCCTAGGTTCAGCTTTGAGTCTTAGATATTCTAGAAGCCTTCTCCCCTCCTCTCCCAATCCCAGAGTGGTGCGAAGGTCCCGAGAGGCCTTGGAGTCCTCAGGCCACGGGGGTTCTCACTTTGGGGCCCCCAAGCACCTCCTGGAGCTGGGCTCTGTGAGGGCTCCCAGCGCAAGCCCCTCCCTGCCCCTGGGGACCCCATGCAGCACAGATGCCTCCGGTCCTCCCTCCCTGCTCAGGGCCTCCACTCTGCACATGCTGTCTCCTTTATCGGGACTATCTTTCCCCAAACTACCCCATCAACTCCAAGTTCTAGCTCAAAACTTCACTTCGTTGGGGAAACCTGCCAGCCACCCCCTCCTCCTGGTCTAGAGCAGGTCACGTCCCTTCTCAACGACTGCGTCTGCCTTCCCCAGACTCACAATTGTCCCACATGGAGTTGTCAAGGGGTACATATGGTGGTGACAATTTCCCAAGAGCCATCCCTGGCTGGGCTGCATGTGTGACCCTCAGCACTCACCACAGTTCACCACAGGCTCCTGGCAAAGGGTTTGTTTGGCCTGCCCCCTTCATACTGGAGGGCAGTGACACCTACACCCACAACATAAATGTGGTATGGGGCCTTTCCTCACGGCAGGCGGGGGGTGGGGGTGGCAGGCTAGTGTCTACTGGGCACTCACCAGGCCCTTTACTGTAATTCCATTTGCTCCTCACACATGTCCCAAGAAGCAGGTGGTGTGTCCCATTTCTAGGTAAGAAAGTAGAGGAGGTTCAGAGAGGTTGTGCAAGTTACTCAAGGGCACACAATTTGTGTGGCAAGGTCTCTTTTTTTTTTTTTTTTAAGATTTATTTTATTAGAGAGAGAGAGAGAGAGAGAGAGAGAGAGAGAGAGAGAGAGAGAGAAAGAGAAGGGGCAGGGCCCAGAGCAGTCTCCACAGTTTAAGTCTGATTTGTCTCTTCAAAGGAAAGGGCCTGTGTCCCAGTGTCACTTTGTGTCCTCCTCCAGGAACTGAGTCCCAGGCAGGAGGCTGTTTCCCAGGTATTTCTGAGAAAAGGGCACTAGGTTCAGATGTTCTGCAGACCTGGCAGAGTTGGGGGATGTCAGCAAGGAGATGGGTAGACCAGAGCTTTCCTGGGCATGGAGGCAGGTGGGAGAGAAGCGCTGAGCTGTGGGGGCACCGGAAGTTGCATGCACGTGCTAATGGTGAGTCACCGGTGCCACCTAGCTGGAGTTTTGTCCAAAGCCGACTGCATTCTGGGAAAAGCATGTGCCCACTCCCTGTCAGAGGAAGGCCTGGGGCCTGTGACTGACAGCATCTACTGTCGCCCTGTGTAGCACGTTGTAAACTGTATGGCTTAATGTGGGTTATGGCCCAAACAGTTTTTTTTAAGCACCTGATCTAATCGAATCCCCTTAGTTTTTCAGAGGGAGAAACCAAGTGTCAGGGAGGGTAAGGGGTCCCCCAACGTCTCCTGAATGAGCTGGGATGAAACCCCGCCTAAGCAGGAAGGGAAATGCTGTGAGACCCCGGCAGGTTCATTGCCCTGGAAGGGGCAGAGCTGATCACCAGGCTGTGGACTCCGGGCACAGTGCTCCTCCCCGGCCCCTCCACCCCCGTGCACCAGGAAGGAGCTGACACTTGCTCTCTGCCACAGGGACCTCCGCCCACGCCTGGGGCTAGGAAACACAACCCCCGCCTGGCAACCTCTGCTAGCTCTCACCGGGCCCCTCCTCAGCCTCTGTGGTTAACATCTCCGCGACCCAGGGCAGACTTTCTCTGAAAGTCTGAGCTTCTCTGAATTCTCCGAGCCGCAGGATTCTGAGAAACCCAGCAGCAGACACGAGAGCCCTAGGTGAGCCACACGCACGCAGGAACACGCGCCCGGGCACGGCGCCTCCGCACGTGCCACACCGCGAACCTGCGGCCTGGTGCGGATGCTGACAGCGGACAGAGACGCACCGAGGCCGGGCCTCAGCCTCGCAGAGCCCGCCGCCCCTGCCGCCCCTGCCGGCCCTGCCGGCCCCAGCCCTGCGGATCAGATGCGGGGAGGGGGCCGGTCCCGAGCAGGCTGCCTGCAGGCAGCTGCTTGCACATATTGAACAAGTGAGTCCAAGGCTTGTGCCGTCACCACCTCCCTCCACAGGGTGATTGTATGAGTTCATGCAAGTGGCAGCCGGGCCCGGTGCCTGGCATTTAAAGGCTTGATTCTACTTACAACACCGCTGAAAGCTGGCCACGCCTGGCCTCGCCCCACTCACCCCCGTTTTACAGATGAGGAAATGGAGGCTCGCAAAGCTCCCTTGTCGTGCCCCAAGTCCCTTCTTCATTGGCTGAGGGTGGGCTGGAGCCCAGGCATCTCGAGGGCTGGGGCAGACAGACAAGGCCCAGGGCGCTGGTGTCTGAGAGCCCCCCAAATCTCCTCTGAACACATTGGAGATCGTTAGGAGTGACCCTAGCCTCCGTCTCCCCCCAGTCTGTCAATGCTGGCTCTGGCCTTGGGGGGACAATTGTGGGAACGAAAGTAAAGGATGACAAAGAGGTCTAGAAAGATCTGGGACAGGCTGGGTCTCAAGATCTGGGGAGAGCCGGGGCGTTTCAGTAATGTCTCTGCCCCTCCCTCCCCAGTATTCTGGACTCCCAGTGTCCTCTACTCACGTTTTGCTCTTGCACACACACTCCTGGTTCACAACTCATTTTCCAGTCATCTGAGCTCAGTCATTGCAGGAGAGGCTGAGAATCGTGGTCCAGCTGTGCCCCTGCCCAGGGTGAGAGGGCACTGGACTTCCTAAGAGTCATCTGAAATGATCTTCTTCATTCATGAATCAAATACAAAGGGTTGTCTTTTCCCCACTGGACTGCAAGCTCCCTGAAGACAGGGGTCTTCCTTACCTGCTTCACTGCTGTCTGCAGCCTGTAGAACATTGTACGTGCTCAATAAATAAAGGCAAGTGAAGAGCTAAAGCGCAGGCCCTCTTTTCAAGAAGGGAAATGCAAATTCTGGACTTAGGGGAGGGAGTTCAGAGATGAGTCTGCTAGTCAGGGCGTCAAGGAACGCTGTCCATTGCTGCATCACCACTCACCCCAAAACTTAGTGGCCGAAAACAATAACAGTGATTTTGTCTGCTCACAATGCTGTCACTTGGGAAGGGTTTGGCAGTCACACCTTGTTTGCTCCAAGCGTCACCTAGGGCCAAAGGATCCACTTCCAAGATGGCTCACTCTGAGTTGGTTCTAGTCATTGGTTTCACAAAGGCCTCTCCGCAGAACTGCTTGGGCTTCCTTGCAGCATGGTGACCAGGTTCCAAGAGTCAGTGTACCAAGAGACAGGGAGGAGGAACTTCTCGTCTTAAGGTCTAGGCCCCCAAATGGGCATTTCATCTCATCCTCCATATTTTACTGGTTAAGACGTCACGGATCTGAGATCCAGGGAGCTCTTGATGAGAGGAGTGTCAAAGAGTTTTAGAGACATGCTTAAGACGGTCACAGAAAGCTTCCTGGAGGGGAGGAGTGAGCGGTGGCGAGCACCGATGGCTTGGATGACACCTGAGGTCTGTCCACTACGGCTGCCACCCCAGCATGGCTGAGGCCGCATCCTGGCTACTCTGCAGACGCCTCCACTCAATGGGCATGGCAGACTATATTCTCCCAAAGTGGCCACAGCAACACTTCCAGCCTCACACATGCTTCTAGAACGCTGCCCATTCTATCAAGAACTGGAATCTATGCCCTGCCCTGCCCACCCCCAAAATTGGGTGGGCTTGTGACCACCTCAGTGAAATGAATGTGGCAGAAGTGATGCTGCTTGACTTCTCAGGTGAGGTCCTAGCAGGTGAAATGGTGTGTGTCCTCTTGCCCTCCTCCCTCTCTCTTGCTCTCTCCCCTCGTCTCCAAACAGCCCCTCTTGGAGCCCAGGCACCATGCCGCAGGGAAGCGCAGGTCACGTGAAGAGGCTACCTGTAGGAGCTCCAGCTGACAGCACAAGCTAAGGTCTTTTAAGGGACCCAGCCTTCAGAGCATTGTAGCCTCCAGCCTTTGGATCTTCCATCTGAGGTCCTAGGCCCCAGAGGCCCCAGTGACAAATCTTCTGCACTGTGTTGTCTGCATCCCTGACCCCATAGCAGTAAGTGGTCGCTTTATGCCAGCAAGTTTTGGGTACCTTGATATGCAGCCGTCGTAATGGGCACAGTGGGCAAAGTGAGATCTAGCCGTGGTGCCTCCAGAAAGTATTTGCATGAGCAAAAGGGGCCTGGTGGCACCTCACCAGAGCAGTGCGCCTGTAGAAGCTGGTGTAAGTTGGAGAGCAATGAGAGGCGTTTTGGAGAGAAGATAGCACGTGTGACACTTGAAGCTAGGAAAGGGAGCACAGCCCTGTGGTGTAGGGAGCCAGCCTTCCTCCCGAGGGTCAGAGGCCGTGGTCAGATCTGCTTCTAGGTGTGGGGACCAGGGCCTGGGCAGGCTGTGGGGTGGACGCGGGTGAGAGGCCGTGTAGGATCACTGGCATCTGGCTTGGGCAGCGGGGTGGATGCAGGGCCAAGGCCAGAAGCTGATGGGGCAGGAGGTGTGGCTTCCCATGCAGAGGGCCCAGGGTGTCACGGGAAGGGTGGTGGATGGTGTTCTCTCCTTCAGCCTTCACTGGCTGTCCTTCCCCTGGGAGAACCCCTGCGGAAGAGACGGCAGCTGTCACCCTGTCTGTTATATGGGTGACCTAGCCCTTCATGCCCGAGCTGGAGGGTCCCGGATGCCAGGCTGCTTCATCAGGCCCTTGGGAGCCTCCCGGGTTTCTCCCAGCTGGGAACATGGTGTGGCTGGAAATGAATGGTGGGACAGCATCAAGTTCTCAGTGAGGAGCCAGCCGCCCATGACCACACGAGCCTGTGGGGAAATGCAACTTGCTGGGCGGCTGTAAGTGCACCCCTCACTCAGATTCTAGCAGGCACAGCGGGAAGGGGCGTGCCCCTGGCTCCCTGCACGGGGAAGCACGGCTGGCTCACTCCTCCCACGCCCCCTTCTCACCTGCGAGCCTTCTGGAGCCTCCCAGGCTGGAGGGAGGACTTCCCTTCCTACTGAAACCTTTTTGGGTGTTCCTAGTATAATGTGTCTCCTCCACCGTTTCCTGGCATTTTGAGGGGCCTTTGTGCATCCCCAGCCCCCATTCAGCCTCACACTTTGAGGGTGCTCGGTTGAAACTGCTGAAGGGACCAAAGGGCCGAGGTCGGATGAGTTCTCTGGCTCAGCCGGTCAGCCTTGTTTCCAGGGCCCTTCGCCTTTCCATGAGAACCAGCCCTTCTCACAAACATGTGCCTCTCAGAATGCTGACATCTCTGGTGACACGTACGTATTCTCACAAGGCTGAGAGTGCTGGCTGTGAGAGAGGCACCCTACAAAATAAAAATGAAGCTGTCCAACGGCACTATCAGGTGGGCAACGCTCCCTTGTGGGAGGGTCGGCGGCGTGGTGGGCCTGGGTCTGTCGCGGGGGACTGGCGCCTGAGGGCTGGGGAGATAGCTCCTCTGCGGCCCACGAAGTGAGGAAGGCACCCCCCTACACGGCCCCTGCATGCGAGGACTCGGACCCACCGGGACGACTTGCAGCCCCCTCCTACCTGCACCTGGCACCCCTGTGGAGGGCAGGCCAGGGCCAGGGCCAGGGCCCCTAAAGCCGGCCCGATGGGATTGCAGTATGGCTGTTGATGTGGGAGAAGGACACACCTGCAGCTGAGCAGATCAAGGAGTCGAGAGGAGGTAGTCAGAAACCAACTGATCCCTGCGGGGAAGTGCCCCCACACCAGCCTCCCACAAGGCCCAAGGCCAGAGCTACGCCTGGAGATGGAATTCCCTGGAACTTCCCGGCAGGCAGCAGAGCAGCTTCGGGCCTGGGAGAAGCAGACAGGTAAGCAGGTTCAGGTGGGGCGGGAGGGTAGTCCAGCAGCACCAAAATGTCTGCACAGGGATGAAAGTGAGGTCTAGGGTCTCTACTCCCAGCAGCCAGCGGGGCCTGCCAGTGTGTGTGATTGTCACTGGTCAGGGGACGCAGGAGTCACCATCACCAGCCTGAGTCATCTGAGAAGTGTGCCAGGCCTTCTAACCTTTGGATGGCAGGACCTGTGGTTCAAGTCCCTTGGAGATGGGTTGGCACTCACGGGAGGGAAGGCCCCTGTTGGCAGGCCTAGGACAAGGGCTTGTTAGGAACGGGCCTACGAAGATTCTAAGCGGCCACTGGCTTCATGGTTCTCCCTAAGCTATAAAGACGCCCCTTATCTTTCCTAATTTGTCATTTACGACTTGTAGTGCACTCCCCACACCCACCCTGTGGCCTCTTCACCAAACCTCAGGTTAACTGGGTGTCAGTGTGGTGACAGGGCAAACTTGGTGCTGACAGGAGAGTGGGGAGGGGGCACCAAGCTGTTGCCTCCCACTCCCCCAACGGCCCCGGACCAGCAGGCTGAGCAGCTTTCAGGATTAAGCATCACGTTTGAAATGTCCTGCACTTGACCTTGTGCCAGACGGTTCTCAGTGCTTTAACTCCTCACCACACCCTATGAAGTAGGTGACTACCATTAGTAGGTAAGGAAACAGACTCCAGAGGTTAAGCAACTGGCCCAAACTGGAGGAAGGGAAGGCAGAGTTGGGTGTGAGCCCTGGGTCAGGCCTGGGTCCCCATGCCCTCGTGCAGCGGTGTGGGTGAGGCTGGGTTGGGGTACGGCTCATCATGCCTCCCCCACCTAGCTGTGCACCGCATGGGGCCCCTCTGGGTCAGGCCTGGCCGGCACTTGTGTCCCCAACCCCAGCCTGGAACAAGTCAAGCTACATGGTCAGTTTCACATTATTCTTTTATTATAATCGTCTTGAATGGGATTACTTTGCCAAAAGGGTAAGTCATTTCTTAAATCAATATGAGTTATAGCATAAAGATGCATGAGAAAGAAGTGATAGGATATAAACAGCATGGCTGAGGATCCCATAAATCAAACGAATTGTGCCACTGTGAAGAAAAATTATGATGACAACTTTTACCTGAAAGTGGTCTCAAGCCTGTTTATAGGAGCTTTATATTTCTTTTTAATACTATTAATATAAAAAGAGAGATTTTGAAAGTAATACTGAGGAAGCAGTTCTGGCCTGTGAGACGGAAGCCTGGCTTGTGTGGCCACCCTCCATTCAACTTGGCTGCCTCTCCCCAGGCTCCCTGCTCTGGACACATGGGGACCGGGGACCAGGTGTCAGGTGTGTAACTGCGGGGGAGGTGGGATGGAATGGGGTGGGCTCCATAGGACAGCTACCCAGAGCACGGGGACAGAAGTCCTCCCTACACACTCCTGTACTATAATGACCCCGGGGGCAGCTTCTTAAAGAAACAATAAAATGAGAACAAAAAGAATAAACTGTGGTCAACTCTGGCAGGTTATCATTAGGAGACAACAGAATTGTCAGAATTCTACATCTGTTCATCGTCTCTGACACAGTAGAGGAGTCATTTGTGTTAATGGCGAACAGTCAACCCCCTGAAGGGTTGATGCATAAGATTCCACTAAGTCATACACAGAGGGGGCAAGTCACCGGAGGCCTTGGTTTATTGTTAGTCACATTCATCCTGAAGTGATATTCTTTCTTACCAGATTGCAGTTAGCAGTGAACGTTAGCAGGAGGTCATCTTTGGAAGAATCATCCAGTATAATTAAATGTTTCAAGTGTTATATGACCCCTTGGCATATGCACTAGGTAAGGCAACGTCATAATGATTTTCTTTCTCTCATCTGTAATTCTCTTACGTGATGTACAGATATAACTAAGATTTCTAAACTGATCGAGAGGAATGCATGAATACAGGGACATGTATAAAAAACACAGATGAAAATTAATCTAAGCTTTACATACATAAAATATATTTAACTGCTAATAAAACATGAGAGGGTTCCAATGATTACCACATTTGTTAAAGAAAAAAACAAACAAAAAGGTTTCATATATTCAGGATTTAAAAAATGTGCAATTAAACAGTAAGTATCTGATAAAATAATAAAAAGGAAAAAACATAAATTCTTTAATAGTACTGTAACAAATGCAAATGCAAATAATGCTCAATTATGAAGAATAAAAACAAGTCACTTAAAAAAGAGAAGACAGTAATTCCATTTGCGTACCCCATGAACGTGTGGGAATTCGAGGGTGGCCTTGTCTGCACCCATACCCCCTCATGTTCCTTTCCTCCGAGGAGCAGCTTGTTGGGGCCACAGAGGCGACACCTGTGAGTGACCCCACTGGGTCTCACATGGCACCAACATGGAAGCACAGAATGGAGGCCCCATCCTTGCGGGGCTGGGAGGTCTCAGTGACTATTCTAGAGCCTAGAACCTGTTGGTATGGTGGGTGTCTGGGGGCTACGGTGTGGCCAATGACACTGTGCTATTATGACTCTAGCTTAGGGCAAAAGAAATGCTGGAAGCAAGCAGACGACTGGCCCAGCTGCCAGGGCACAGCCATCTCCACATCTCCCCTCAGAGCTGAGGACAGCCAGGTCCTCGCAGAGGTCACGGCAATCCCTGTGCAGTGGAAAGGCCACTCCCCATATGGGGACCTTGGCACAACCCACTCAGTGAGTCATCCCACAGGGCGCTGGAATATTAAGTGTCAGGAGCCGGATCCAGTCGGCGCACGTCTGAGCGGATGCGGAAGGCCAGGCATGGATGACCTGCGCGAAGCCAGTCACCAGGCTCCGTACCTACTGATGTGCTAGGAGGTTTCTCTGCTGGCGTTTAAGGACAACTTGTAGAGCTAATTAGGACCCAAGCATGGTTGCCTTTTGAGTCATCACTATTTTCTTGGAGATAAGTGGGAAATCACATCATTGTCATGTTTGTCTGTGGAGAAGTACATGGTTGGCAGTGGCTGGGACATAAACGATGTCTGTCCTTCGATCCGTAGCTATTCACCTATTGCCACGAAAGCTTCCAGTGCCCAGAGGCCTTGCCATCATCGGAGAAGCGCAAAGCCCCCGTCACCCCAGGGCCAGGGCTGCTCTTCCCTGACAGAGGTGAAGTGGGAATGGTGTCTAGCCTGCTCAGGCAAAGGGGAGGAAAAAGGTCCTTTTCAGGCTCGTTTTCTTAAGGAGAGAAACTGCCGAGGTGATGCTTTCTGTCTAAACTGCCAATGACAAGGGGACTGTAGTCTGTGCTGGAGCCCAGGAAGGTTCTGGCATGTCAGACCCGGTCCTACGTTGGCCCTGTTGTCTGGGACACCGGGCACCCTGAGTCCAGGCCTGCTACACCTGGATGCCAGCAAGGGAAGGGCTGGTATCTGGAAAGTTCCCTAGGAAGCCCTGCTCCCCGGGTCTAATTCCCTTCAGGCCGATGGGAGAGCCCACCTCTGGATAGGAATGAGCTTGGGATTTTCCCTTTACTCCTTAGTTAGCTGGCAAACACAGCCCTAAAACTTCAGACACTTTACCCCAAAATCGACTGAAAGATCTTCACCCCATCAAGTCAGGGTCACTTCCCAATTCAAGGAGGTAATATTCTTACAACCTTTGAAATCAGTGCAGCAAGGACTGGCTTAGTGACCTTTAAAATCTGGTGCGACACATTCTAAAAGGTGAAATGCAATTGTCTAAGGAGGGACAGTGATAGCCAGCATCAGTCTGGCCTGAGATTTGCAAATGTCTTCTTTAACAAATGAAAAAAACCTAGACCACATCATAGCTAAATATGATTCCTAAATTAGGCTCTCAAACTTCCTGAGAGGTCAGTAATGGGTGTTTTCAGCCCTGATATCCATTAATTCTAGTCTATTCTGTTGCATTTGGCATTGCTATATGGATTCCCAAAGGAGGAATGGAACTGCTTAAGATACAGAATTCCAGAGAAAAGTTTTTCTTCCTATCAGTCTATTTTCCTATGCCTGATGCTCTGAGGGAGGGAAGATTGGAAACCAGCTCTTTTCCTGCTTCTAGTTATAATGGTGGAGTTGCCACACCATGTTAGCTAGGGAGCAGAGGACAGAGGAAAAGTCACTCTGACTTTGGTTTGGTCTTCTCTGACATTGAGTGTGACACTGGGTACTTAACCCACCTCTACCTCAGAGCGAGAGTGGGGCAGGGGTTGGTAAGGGCCGGAGAAGCCCTGTCTGCATTGTGGTGGGCGTTAGTCGGTGGGCTTGTGGCCCTACTTGCTTCTCGCTAAAGGCTTCTGATGGGCTGCTCCAGTGCCACAGGCATGTTGGGAAAGAAGCCGCTGGTTTCAGAGGGTCTCCCCTGGGGCAGCCAGGCTGGGGCACTGTGGTCAGATGTCCAGGGGGCTCACAATGGTGAAGCCAGAGTCCTTGCTGTTGCTACTGCTGTCATCATCGGGGCTGGAGCTGGGGTTGCTGGAGGAGGCTGAGGCTGGGCCCATCAGAGGGTCGGAGAACCCCAGCGGGGAGTGGGCCAGGGCCTCACTTTTCCTGGATGTGCTTCTGAGGGTGCGAAGAGGCCGGGCCTGGCTCAAGACGGGTTCCGTGACACTGACCCCCTCGTCTTCTTTGGAAACCAGGATGAAGTCATCTGAGTGCCCTGATGTGTCTGAAAAGGCCTGTGGAGTAGAGTCAGAAGTACAGGGAGTGAGAGAGGACCCCAGCAGTGAGGCCCTGGGAGCTGGGGTGGGGGCGGGGGGCACTCTGCGGAGCCTGGGCCACTTCACCCTGTGCTCGTCCCTGGAGACACACAGTGTTTGGTCCTGCTGCCCTGAAGCCCAGGCACTTCCAGTGGTGCAGGCCAGCGCTCTGAAGCTGAAGGCTGATGGCCCAGGGGAACATGGTCAACCTCCTGCTGATCAGCTGTCGGGACAGAGTAGCTCAGGAGCCAGCCAGCAGGCTGCGGACAGAGTCCCTTATCAGCTTCACGCGGCGCCCTGCCATGCAAACCACCCCCCCACCCTTGGGTATTAATTATCTCATCTGTGAGATGAGGATAAGGACAGTGTTTCTGTACTAGTGTGTGGCTGCCATATGATGAGATGACAGAAGTGGATGAGAAATGCATAGGATTGGCTCCCTAATGTAAACCCCAAACCAGAGTGATTTTACTACTTGCTCAGAGGATAGCAGAGGATTTCAGCTCATTGAGATCTCACAGCTAGCCCACCCTGGGCATGCACCGGGGGTCCCATGGGACAGTGGTGGCAACTGATAGGCTCTACAAACATGAAAACCAGGAGTGGTAATTGCAAAGTATATGGCAAAAAGTACAGCGGCAGAATTGCTTCACTCAACAGTTATTTTCCTTTCTTTCAAAGCCATTGTGAGTAGTGTTTTGCTTTTTAACTTAAAGAAGCTGACGTCCATGGACATGGGGAAAGAGTCTGGGTTAGGACCAGAGAGCTGGGATGGAAGTAAAGCCACAGTCTGACCAAGGATGTTCTAACTCAGGCTGGGCAGGAAGAGCACCCAGTACTGATGTCAGTGAATGTGGTGCCCACACATGTCCCCTGACCGGGCCTGCCTCCTGTCCCCACGGCGTGGGTGGGGACTGGTGCAGGAGTGTGAAGCCTAATGGGGTGTACACAGCCCCTTGGCCGGAATTGCCCTCCCCTCTGGCCTCCAGACTAGCAAGGCCAAGGCCACCTGTGAGCTGTGGGCAGGGCATGGACAGGCAGTTGGCAACAGTTCTGTGGGAAGTCCGAGTCTCAGGTTCTCCTTGGTGAAAGGGGGGTGAGTGGCTGCATAATGGCTCAGGGACCTCCCCCTGACAACTGGTCTACCTTTAAGATATTTACTGGGAGGACAGAAATAGAATTTGCCTTTAAGATCACAGTGCTGAAACAACAGGCCTTGACAGTCTTCATCTCGTTTTAAAGTTGTTCACATTCTATAAACACATTAATTAAACCGAGGAGATATGCAGTATGTGGCATTGCTGTGGAAGGGGCGTGATCACACATGGCACGAGGGCAGCATGGGACAGAAAGACTGCCCTTGTCATCCCTTTGACTGTGTCTGCATGAGGTGCCCCTGGTCAGGGCCATGCCATCTTTGGGGAGCCTAGAAGGGATGTGTGGGTCAGGCACGTCTTCCTACACACGTGCACTGCGGTGCACATATGGCTGAGCATGACCTCCTACCTCCATGGTGTACACACATTATTTATATGACCATTGTCCTGCACTGTATCCTCTCACCCCCAGAGTCCATGGCTGGAATGCTGCTTGCTAGAGCTGATCTTAGGTTGACAATAAAAAGAGCACGCTCGGCAGGTCCTAATTTTAGAGTGGTACCTGCAGTGCAGAAATGCCACAATAACTTAGTCTCCTTTAGCTTATGGTGAAGATATTAATAAGACTCTGAAGAGGAGGCATGTGTTACAAAGCCTGTGACTAATAAAAGTAAAGACGTTCCTGCCATTACTGTACTTATCTGGCATGCTTCTAGAAAGGCAGTGAAGTCAAGTTATAAAGTGTAGGTAACTCCTCCCCCAAACAATTCCCAGATAGTCACAGAGTGGCTTAAACAAAGCTGCTACAGCTGACAGGCCCTCAGCAAACATCCTTTATATTACAGATCAGGAAAGGAAGCTGAGATCAGAGGCCTGACAGGTTGGCTAACGTCACACAGCAAATGAAAAGACTCTACAGTCCCACCTAAAACCTTTTGAATTTCCACAGCAGCCTTACCTTCTACCTAGAGCCATTTATATTATTTAGAGAAACTTTTTAAATTCCCAAGTCAGTCCTCTTGTTTTGCATGAATTACAGAATTTAAAAAGCGTTTTAACCTGTCAGTTCTACCAGGAACCGCCATAATCCAAGCTCCCTCCCCATCAGCACCCTGCCTCATTTCTTAGATTGAGTTTAGGATCATGGTAGAAACAGATGAACCCAACTCTAGATCAGCGCTGTCAACAGAAATTTTCCTTGATGAGGGAATGTGTTCACTCTGTGCCATCTGATACAGCAGCTTCCTCACTGCATGTAGTTACTAAGCACTTGAAAGGTGGCTACTATGACTGGAGAACTGAATTTTTAACTCTTAATTCTACTTAATCTTAATGAACTTAATTTTAAATAGACACATGTTGCCAGTTAACAATGCAGCTGTGGACCACAGATAAAAACAGGGGACTCGGTACCAGTGAGGCATGTGGCAGGGGCTGGCTGACAAATGAACGAATCCAGGTCCTACAGAATCCTGCCTTCCCCTGCAATGGATCTGAGTGAAATTCGTCAAAAACCTCCCAAAGCAGCGTGTCAAGGACAGCCTCTGGAAGAAAGGGACAGAACGTGGCTCTTTTCATCCTCTAGGGTATAATTACACATGTCCGTTTTCAGAGCTGGAGATACGATTTGTAAACCAAATGGAAAGAAGGTGACTAACCACACCTCCACCAACCCCCCCCACAGGAAATGGGCACGGGCATTCCCCAAACTGTCCGCCCCAAGGTGGGTGAGCCTGGTCCTCTGCATTATCCTTTAGACACACTCGTGACTAATGAAGAAAGCAAAGACAATCCAGTCCTCAGTTAGGAATGCGTGGTGGCACAACCCACCACAGGCCCAACACGTGGTGATTAGGTAACATCTCCAGAAAAAGTTGTAAAAGCCTGCCCAGCACTGCTCCCCAGCCGCGGGCCCCTGTTTAACCGGAAGCGCCTGAAAGCACAGGCCACGTTCTATAACCCTGGACAGCCAGGGCCTGGCAGAGCAGGGCCTCTGCTCACAGTCGGAAGGAAGGAGGGAAAAAGCCAGCTTCCACTTGGCACATTGGGCCTGGCCTTCCTGTCTGTGCACAGCCTGCCTCCCACGCCAACCCATGTACCCTCCCCCACAAGCAGTGATAGATAACAGGCAGCGAGCTCCAAGCCCCGATGGCACCCCCAAGGCTTGGGACCTGGGTTCCTGCAGGAAGAGGGGCATCCCTCTTCCAGGCATCCTGCCTGGTGGCCCCTTTACCAGCCTCGTCCAGACCCCTGGCCGCTGCAGGACCCAGACACGTGGTGTGTCTGGGTGACTTGCTTACTGGCATCTGGGATTTCTCTTGCGTTTCTCCCATGAAGGTGAGGTAAGAGCACTGCTTTCCGATTTCTCCCTTCCTCAGTTTCATTTTCAGGGGCACTGTTTCTTTTTGTTTGTTTTTTAATAAACTAATAACACCCCTCGGGAAGGGGCCATGGCAGGGAATGAGTATAGAAAACAAACCCTTCCGTTTTCCCTTTTCCCACTTTTCTCCTTTCCCACTTAAGCCCACAGAGGAAGACAGCAGCAGAGAAGGCAGCATCGGGGTAGGCCCAGGAAGGGCTGTGTTTTAGAGGCAAAGGCCCCTGGGTGCTGCCCAGGAGCGAGGCTCGGCCCGAACAGGGCACGTCACATTCGTCTCCCCTCCAGCTCCTAGTGACCCGGCTGCGTAGGCATATGGGGTCCACTGAGGCAGGTAACAGGTAGGTTCTTACAAACATGAAAACCGGGAACGACAACAGCGAAGTATAATCAGGGAGGTTTAAATTGCGCAAATTCATTAGTGTGTTTGAAAGGTCTTTGTCTGTAGTATTTTTACACATTTGACTAAAACAATCAGGCTCGATTTTTAAATAAAATTGTCAATTGAAAATTGTTGGGCTCAATAATATTTGAATAAATAAATGATTATTGAAAAATTAAGCATCTGTGCAGGGAATAATTGGGAGGAACTAATCAAATTTAACTTGTAATTTTAATGTTTTATTCATGTGGCTAAAAATGCAGAATCAAAATGCTTTAGGAAAACTTCCTTTTTAAAGGGGATGAAATTATCCACACTGGGTTCTTTCTTATAGAAGAGTACTCTTAAAACAAACAAACAAACAAACAAACAAACAAACAAACCTGTCATTCTAAAATACCATTTTGCTTTTTTAAAATCATAAAATATAAATAATTTACAAGCAACTGGATGCGTTTTTGAGAAAGTGACTTAGATGAGGTTTTGCTCATGTTCCTTTTTCAAGATGAAACTTTGTAAGCCATTTAAATAGACTACTGTTAGGGATTGTCAGTCTTATCAGATCACGTGCAATGAGGCAGCAAGGTGCAGCTAGACTCTTACTGGACTAGGATGGGGGTCCTGCAAACACAGTGCCTGTGAGCCTGTGCGCCTGCTTGGCCTTCGTCTTCTCACTGGTGAATAGCAAGCAGGACTAAGCACGTGACAAATTACTTAGATCTTTTCTAACTGAAAAATTCTGTGGTTTTAGGCTAGAATAAATTACATACAGTGAGGACACCTGAGAGCAGGGGTCAACACACTACAGCTCAGGGGCCGAATCTGGCCTGTGGCCTGTTTCTGTATAGCTTTCAGGCTGTAGATAGCTTATACATTTATTTTTTTTTTTAATATTTATTGATTGTTTTTGACTGAGACAGAGAGAACTTATACATTTTTAAAGGGTTGTAAAAGCCAACAAACAAACAAACAAATAGACATCAAATACAAAAGCAAATAAGTGACAGGGACCACAGGTGGCCTGCAAATCCTAGAATACTATCTGTCTCTTTAAGAAAAGGTTTGCTACCTCTCTGTGTGAGAGGATGGACAGTCATGAGAAATCCTTCCCCATGAAGTCAACATAGTTTCTAACCAAGTCAAATACACTCCAGATAGCAGGGGAAAGCATGGACAGTACTTCCTGTGTTAAAGGGGCACAAAGGAGAAGCCGGGATGGCTCAGTGGGTTAAGCGCTCACTTTGCAGCGCCGGGGACCAAATCCCAGCCCTGGCCTGTGCGGAACCATATGCTGAGCTGGGAGCTCCCCCAGTTCAGTTCTCTCTCTGTCTCTGTATCTCTCTGTATCTCTCTCTCTCTGTGTCAAAAATAAATAAATAAATAAATATTAAAAAAAAAAAAAAAGGGGCACAGAGGCATCAGCTGGAAGCGAATGTCCAATAACTGAGGCAGAGATCTGGCTTTCTATTGCCACGCAACAGGACTGGCATTAGGCCAAAGCTGCTGCATAAAAGCGTGTAGGATGTACTGTACAACTCTAGGAGACACTGGTTGAATTACCACTGTGAAAGGCACTGACCAGGGCACCAGAATATAACTCAGGCCAGTTTGGTATTTTACAGTTGAACTTCACACCTGGGCATCTAAAGTAACTTTGGTAGGGTTTTTATTATTCATAACTTTGAAGAACTTATGTGAATGTGCCTCCATTCATGAATGTGCCTGTTCGTCAGAGCTCTTGTACCTGCTTTGTGGCCGCAGGCATCTGGTCACTCTGGCCCTGGCCACTGGAGCAGTAGTGGTCATCTGAGATGGTGATCTGTTCGTTCTCCTCGGCTTCCAGCTGGCTCTGGTTGAAACGCAGGGAACCTTTTAGAATGTCTTTGATCTATTTTCAAAGAAGAAGATAAGAAAGATGAGTTTGTTTCTAAATGTTAGCTAAACCTTTAATACATTTAAACTCGACTTGTCATTGACAATTTTTTTATAGTATGGATATCAATATGTTACTATAATAAAGAAATAACAGGAAAAAAAAATCCAACTCTCAAAGCCATTGACGTATTAATGACCAAGGAGAATTTTAGAGTCTTATCGGTCAGGGTCTCACAGGGTCAGACATGGGTGTCACATCCTTGGCAGTTATCTCAAAGCCGGAAGCATCATTTGCCAGCACACCCAGCCCCACTGAACAGCCCTGGGATACTTAACCGTTCCACACCAGCCGAGCTGTTAACAACCTAGGCAGACACCTGAGAGCAGCACACCACACTGATGCTTACGCTCTGTGCAGCCTTTTAAGGGTCATGTAAATGTGGCCCTTGAGGGTCTGAGACCTGCTGCAGGTGGTGGTGATGACTTGTGCTCTAGGGATGTTTCTGTATTTATGGAAATGACTGGACACGATGCTGTCCCACACCATGCCAGCTTCGGGGGAGGAACAAACTGAATGGTTTGGTAAGAGGAAGGGGAAGGGGTGGGCAATGGGAAACCAGTATGAGCGATAGGCTGTCAGACATAATCACCAGAAGGAGCAGCGAGGGGAGGGGCTGCTTCTGGCGGAGCTCAGTCTGCGAGGAAGTGAGGGGCTGGGGGAACACTGGCTCCCATATATACTCCATGCCCTAGAACTCCTGCCCCAGTAGGTGCTAAAAGGGGGCCTGTGGGACACCCTGTCGCCTCAGTGGACATACCTGTTTTAATCCTGCCAGCGAAACCAGAATTTGATCTTCTTTTTCCAAATTTTCTTGTAATATCACATCTTGAATATTTACTGAAAAGAGAAGAACAATATTTTACAACGAACGCCCTAAGTCTAACTTACCTGTTGCCGCACCATAACTTCAGGTAAGCTCGGGAATTTTTCTGCCTAGTTTCGTTGCAACTACCCACCAGCATGGCTGCTCTGCCGAAGTGCAGAAGGGCAGGTGCTGGGACGAACAGAGGCGAGCACTGAGCCCGATACGCACAGCCTTCCCACCAACGTTCCACAGAGGCATTCTGATCACGACAGGCGTGTTTGCATTTCCACAGGGAGACCAGGCAACGCTTGCTAACCTACAATGTGGCGAACAGCCTAGACATTCGCTAATTCTGGGAGGAAGTGTTTCAGCTTGGGCTTCCTACACTGTCTCAGAGTTCAATGATGCTAACTCACCTCTCTTGCTAAGGACCAGTTCCTCCCGGGTAACTGAAATGAACAGACACCACCTTTAAGGATTTCAACAGTAAAGCATGTTGTCCATTCAACAGAATGATAAAAATAAAAGGACACACTCATGGCACTACACGTTACCAACAGACAATGATGCCTATGGAGTCAGCATGTCACAACCTAGTGAGGTGACCCAGGAGCTGTTTTCTGTGTCCTCAATAGGGGGCTTTGTCTCCACCTGAGGTCCTTGGTCCAGACCTGATCTGAGGGACCTGCCACCTGCCCGTGGGATGCACACAGTCCTGTGGTGACTGTGGCTTTACTGAACAGGGATTCTCAGCAGAGCTCAAGGGGTGTGATGGTCCTCTCCCCTGGGCCTATGCAGGATGTATGTGAGGGGCAACAAAAACACACTTTAAAAAAGACACTGGGGGAAGCCGGGATGGCTCAGTGGGTTAAGTGCTCACTTTGCAGCGCCGGGGACCAGGGATCGAATCCCGGCCCTGGCCCGTGTGGGACCATATGCTGAACTGGGAGCTCCCCTAGTTCAGTTCTCTCTCTGTCTCTGTATCTCTCTCTCTCTCTGTCAAAAAACAATAAAAATAAATAAATAAATATTAAAAAAAAAAAAGAGAATTTCTTTAAAAAAAAAGTTTAAAAAAGACACTGATATTCACACTGATTTGAGAATTTCTTCAATAAGCAGGCTCACGTTCTGTCAAACATCTGCTTTCTTATTTTTCGTGGCCTTAAAATGTGCCCTGTTTATAAGGTCCTACGTGCCGCATTCCTAGTCATTCACGCATCAAGTTGTCCCAGTCTTTCATGCCTGCCCCCAGCAGCCCCCAGATCTATCTGTTACCTCCTGCTGGCTTACCTCCCACGTGGGAGAGCGGAGCCAGCACATGGGTCCTGGGCCTGGAGGCCTTGTCCTGGATCAGTGCAGCCCAGCGCCTCCTCACTGCCGTGCTCTGCTCCAGTGTGGCCCCCTCACGTGAGGCAGCCCAGCTGGGTCCAGTCTCTACCAGGCTCTCTCTTCTACTATGCTGATAATAAGCACTTGTCCCCAGCTAACACTCCCCAGCATCTGCTGGCTTATTTGTTGTCTATCTCCCCACAATAGGATAGAAGTTCCTTGCCTTTAGAATAATGCCTGGTACATTTCAGGTACACAATACGTATTTAATGACTAACTGACTGAGTGAACAAACATGGAAAAACACTTTTACAACTTGCATTTCAAAACACTGTTATCCTAAATCTTTACAAAGAGCATTTCCAACGAAGGGCAAGGCAAAGACTGATACCATCAACATGAGTCCAGCCTGACAACTTATTAGAATCTTCAAGAAGAATACATCTACCAATCATGCCAGTAAGTCTTCTTACACATAGCAGAGGAAAAATAGCGGCTTTTATTTATTCAGAAAACATGACTAGTTCCTGAGTAATAGAAAGGCCTGCTCCAAAACAAGAAAGCACAATGAATGGGAATAGAATCACAGATAAAATTAGAGAATGTTTTTGGTTTCCTTAAATGCCTATAACAATTTGTTCTCTCTCAATAAAAAAAAAGAAGAAGAAACACATACACACACACCCCACTCCACAAGACATTAAAGACAACCAACTGCAGAGAATTAACAACAAACAGTTCCGTAGGTCTTTTAGAGGATTGAAAACGGTTCCTTCTGTTTTTACGACTGCTGTGGTTTTTGAGGCAGAGCTTCGAGGGCCTGAGGGGCTACCTGGGCAGCATGACACATAGCAGCTGGTGGTTTGGTAGGGCAGTGGGTTCTGCCCCATTGAGCTGAAAGTGGAGCAGATTTCCCGGCTCCCGCTATGTCAGCAGGGAGGCAGCTCCCAGACTCTCAGAAGAAGCCCATCCAATGGATGCAGGGATTCCAGGACATCTGTAGGAAGCTTGCAGGCCTTCTTGGGTCCAAGGAACTAATTAATGGATGGGAGGCCCTTGGAGGGTCTACCCAGAAAATCAGGGGAGACAGAAAAAAAGGGAATAAAAAAAACCAAAACCAAATGTCATGTCTCCTGCCTGCCCCTTTGATAGTTTGCTGTGCAACATATCCCAAAGCAAAAGGATCTGGCCAAGATGCCTGGCTCTTGCCCCATGGTAATGGTGGGGCCTCTAGTAGGCAGCAACAAGGACCAATGGCGTTTAGAGTCCTAGGCTACAGGCCAATAGGGCAGTCAATGGCTCCAGTGGGAGCAGAGGCCCAGAAATATGCAGGATATTTGTTCAGATGAAATGGTTGGTTAACTTGCAAGAGACTGAGTTATCTTTAATTGGTAAGTTTAAGCCTTGGACTGCCGTTGGTGAGACTGGAACTTCTGAGCAAGATTTCTATGCATCTGAGTTTAGGTATATAGATTGACTATCGCACTAGAAAAGCATCAGTCTCCCTGAAATCTTACAAAAACTCACACTGGTGTGTTGCCGAAAAATCCCACGACTAGGATGCACTAGCTTTCTTCTCTTGGATGCCCTTTTTTGCTGCAAGCTGGTCGAGACGTGTGGTGATGCTGCAGGAGCAGGCCGAAGAGGGGAGAGGTGTTGGAGGCAGAAGATATAGATGTATTGGGAAAACAGAACAAAGCCTACCTTTTACTACAGGCCTAAGTGGGAATAATGCTCCATGTTATAAAGGCCACACCCCTCCCCATGTGTTCTCGCTAGATAAGAGCGTGAGCAGTCAATAAGCCTAGATCTTCATTCACTATATTGTCTTGTCTCTCAGTTCTAAAGAGGTGGCAGAGCTGCTGGTGGGCTACCCAACTCCACCATTCACCCCTCCTCACCAATTTTATTCAGGGCAGTGCTGGGCACACCTTCCCTTTAGGGTGAGGTTGGTCATGTGACACAGTTCTGGCCAATAAGGTATAATGAAGTCCCAGGATGGAGCTTTTGGGAAGCCCCTCATGTGGGACTGACTCGGTTTGCACCTTTTGGGCCTTTACTCTCCCCATTTTTGCTGTCTGAAATGCTGGCAGGAGCGTCATGAGTCATCCTGTAAATGTGCAGATGAGGAAGATAGCTTCAAGATCTCTAATCAATGAAGCTGACTAGTCCCACTTAAAGAAACTGAGGGGAAGACAGGATGGCTCAGTGGGTTAAACGCTCACTTTGCAGCCCTGGGGACTGAGGATCGAAGCCCAGCCCCAGACTGTGCAGCCCCATATGCGGAACCAGGGTGTGGCCCCAGTTCAGTTTTCACTGGGGTGTGCTTCCCATGTGGGAGGCCCTTGGCCTGGCTCCCACCCTGCTCGGCCCCTGCCCACCTGTGTGGAACAAAACCATGTCAAAAACTGATGACATACAAGTATGGAGACTGCTCTGGGCCCTCTCCCTTCTCTCTGTCTCTCTTTGTCTCTGTCTCTGTTAAGAACAATAAAAAATAAATCTTAAAAAAAAAAAAGAAAATAAATCCAGGGTATAGAAACTCCAATTAAAACCAAAAGGCATCTTCAAAGGCTGTTAAATGTTTTGAATATAAGAATTTTCATTTTAGCAACAAAGTACTGTCCATGTAAATCCTGTGGGTAACCAATTCTACTATATATTGATTCCAGGTAGCACTCACAAACATTTGACTAATATCTAACCTCTCAGTAACAAATCTGCTTTAAGTAAGCTGCATTGGCATGCAAAAATAAAAGAATATGATATGTTTTTATGCCTTAAAATATCAAGGGCAAAAATGTGAAATATTTAAATTTCCAATGTAATGCACATTTTTTCCTTGAGGTAACAGGCAGAATAAGTTTTAATATAAAGGGCCTTGCTTTATTTTCCTGAGTAGCAGGAAGATTACATTCTTTATAATCTCCTATTTAAGTATTATTCATTACAAATGTTGGGAGACTAAAACTAAATGGAAAAATCTCCCATAACTAACCACTTCTGTGGGAATTACACAAAAATTTCATCAACATAACAATCATATGGTGACTCCATTGTTTGTAATGCAATGTCAATGACGCCGAAATAGATCTCTAAGTCTAAAGGGCATTGAAATGGCACACAAACTACTTCTTCAATTTCTTGAAAACCTGTTTTCTTCAATGCTAGAATAAAAGTGTTTTCATTTCAATGGCTGGTATAGAAGATCACATAGCCTATCTTCATTATGAGGGGTGGCCAGAAGGGGGCAAAAGAGGAAGTAGCATCTATCTATAGGGGAGGTGGAGCTGAGCAAGTTATTTACCCTCCTTGTGCCTGAGGGGTAATATGAGAACTTTCCTTATAGAATTACTGTGAAGAATACATAAATGAGCACAGCACCTCCTAGCTTTCATTTCCACACGGACATATTACCTTATCTGATTATCCCAACAACTATTCTAGACCAGACCATCACTCTAGTATAGTAAAGGGAGCCAAGCTCAGCAGCCCTAGGCCTGCTATTTGAGGTCTCGTGACTGGGAAAGTGGCAGAGCTAGGATTAAGTTCCTGATCATCCGGATTCTGAGCCTTCCTCCCACAGTTACGCACATTGCACCAATGGAGGGGCCAGAGGTTTGAAGGGGCATGGGATGGGATCTTGGCAACTGAAATCGACCTAAATGAGGTCAGCTAGGAACAGGAAGTCACCTACATGCAAAACAGACTGCCCAATCACGTCTACCGGACCTTTCAGGAGCACTGGCACTGCCATCAAACAGACTGGGCTTTTCTTTTTGATGACCTTGTGCTGTGATCTGTTGTCACACCATCAATAAGGTGAAGGAAATATCTACTTCCGAGGGTTGTTCTGGAGAAACTGGATGACACAATCAAAGTGGTCTACTTCTAGCATAATACCTATTACTATGATTATTTACTATGTCATTTTTTGTTTTTCTTTTCCAATATCTTACATACCCAGATAAGTAAAATCTGCTCTCTGAGCTTCTTTCATCTCTGGTATAGATGTAGTTACCCTGACCTCTACCAAGCTCACAAAAGGACTGTCCCAGACTCCAAAGAAGAACTATGCAGGCTGTTACAACATAGCAGGGTCAAATATAGGGTTGACCTAAGGTCACATGGGTGCCTGGAGTGATGGTGGTTGAAGAGCTAACCATCTGTCAAGGAGGGGAGACCATGGTTGGACCGCTGGAATTTCTGTTCATAGAGTGTGTGCCACAGTTGTCTAGACCTTGACAGAAGGCAGGTTCAGGAGAAGGCAGGTTTAGAAGACTGTCGGTATCAAATTCATCCTTAAACAGTCTTCCCTCTGAAAGCATCTATTGTCAGACTCTCTTCAACATCGATTGTTGGACTTTCGTCTTTTACTCTTGGAAGTATAATTCATAAAGGAGGCTCAAAGATGGAAAGTTTCCTGAAACTACACCATTCTACATGGCAAATCCTGGAGCCAAGGTCTTTTGGTTCAAAATGTGGTACTCTGCATACCATATCCTTATTCCTTTAGAACCCCACCTGTCCCTGCCACTGTCACTGAGGTCTCTGGTGCTCAGGGAGGACTTTGGTTTGCTTCACGTGAAGCTATGTGTCACTTTGGGTTCTTTTGAGGAGGTAGTCTCCTTTGCTCTCCTTCCCCATTTTGAAGTTTTTCTCACCTCTTCCGTGCACACTGAGCTTAATTTTAGATTACACTTCACCCTACCCCCAACCTACTTCTTTCAGAACCTATTTTTATACTTCAAAGAGAAGGTACTTGGTATTGGCTGAATGATTGATGTGAGGCTTTCCCATCAGCATAAGGGCTGATTTTTATCTCCTAAGAAACAGATGGAGGTGAGATATTTCTCAGGTGAAGAATTAAGGAACACTAACATGACCACCCAGATGCTGGTGTGAGAAGTGGTGGTGATGGTGGGGTGAAGGTCAGTAACACTAATGGTCACTAAGAGCCAAGTGCTGAGCCAGGAACCTCATGTTTTCTTATAAAGCAGATCACACAGAAATATCATCAAGTCTCCTGTTTTGAATTCAGCTGCCAGAATGTCTGAAAATTCTAAACTCAGGACTGGGAGAGAAACATCACTTAGGAAAACCCAAGGGTAAGACCAGGCAAATGCGTGTGCTTCACTTAATAATCTTCCGGCCAGTAACCAGGTCTCTTAAGTAAAGTGAGTGTGCTTAGCACAGAGTTCCATATCTTCACTAATCTCTAGTATTTGCTGTATTATTTGCATTTACCACCCTGCCAGCCAGCAAGTGACAAGCACGACTCCTCATAGTAAAATGTATTATATTCATGACATGGCTGTCACCTTAGGGTCAACCAGAAAAAGAGACTTGACATGTTTTTAAACTTAAAAGGTTCTAATCTGCAGTAATGGTTATATGCCTTGGCCAGAATATGTATTTGTGAAAAACCAGAAATGTAGTGAAGGCCTTACTAATAGGAAATATCCCAGGGCTTTGCCATTATGCCCTCTCATTTGGGAGCAATGAGATAGGAGGGCAGTTGGGTTAAAGCTGTCGTAAAATTGTATCATTTATTTGCATAAGACCCTTTGAACTGGATTTAAGATGGAGTTTTTTTATATTTTTTTACTGTTTAAGAGAAGGTGAGAGAATGACAGAGAGAGAGAGAGAGAGAGAGAGAGAGAGAGAGAGACAGAGAGAGCGAGAGAGAAGGGGGGAGGGCCCAGAGCAGTCTCCACAGTTGTACAGCATTAGTTGTAACATGGTTTCATTCCACACAGGTGGATGTGGGGCTGTGTGGGGTGGGAACCAAACTGGGGGCCTCCCACGTGGGAAGTGAGAACCTTTGCTGCCCAGTCATCCTGGTGGTTACAAGCTGCTCTGCAGTTCAGCATATGAGTCTGCACAGGCCAGGACTGGGATGCAATCCCCAGACCTCATGACTGCAAGGCAAGTGCTCAACCTGCTGAGCTATCCCAGCATCCCCAAGATGGATACTTTTCTTTGTGAATTTCAGGCCTTAAGTTTTGCTGACAGAAGAGTCTAGTGAAAGTTAAGTGCCACTCTTCAGCTGGAGTTTAAAAATGGCCTAAGGCACGGAACATTTACCTTCCTCTCTTGGGCTTCACCTCCCCCTACTCACAAGGTCTTAAATAAGCTCAGCACAAGATGCTGTGATGGCCACAAAGTACTTGAGTTTTCAAGCAGTTGGCAGTGAGCCTGTTCTCACCCCAACAGATGGGGTGGACATAGCTCTTGTCTATTGAGTCTTTAGCTGGAGATTGTGATTGGAGGACACAGAGAGGCAGGTTGGTATGGAGGGGTGAGAATAGACATTGGGGTCAGAGTTTAAGAAAGATAAAAAAATTGGTAATTATTATATATGTTAAAAAAGAGAAAGAGGAAAAGATATTCATTTTAGGCTCCACCTACAGAAAAAGTATGTGGGGAAATGGGAGAGAGCCAGAAAACAAAACTAAAATGTACATGTAAGATGAATAATCTGTACTGAGGTCATGTAATCAGAGCCGTGGTATCTTAACCTGGAAAGGGGAAGACAGTGCATGGTTTTCTAGGCTTTTCTCAATAGGTGTAGGGTTGGTACAAGGAAGGCATGGACCAGCTGATGCTGATCAAGTCTTCCGATAATCACACCAGGTGGAAGGTGGGATGAGGGGTGAGATGTCAACTAGGATAGAACAGATTCAGAAAGGCTGGAAATAAACCGAATTTCTGATGAACGTAGGCTATACTTGAGTACTGGGAGAGGTTGTGAGAGTTCTGCACACAGATATTAGCTGCACACATGCTGGAAGTGCGGGGTTATGAAAACATTAACTGATTTTGCCCAAATAATTTTAAGTTCTCTTGCTTCTTGATACTTCTAGTCGGTCATGGGTCAGTAATGTCAGATCCCTTGGGGGTTGTTAGAAATACAGAACTCCAGGCCCCACCTCAGACCTACTGAATGAATCAGAATCTACATTTTAACAGGATCCTCCTGGAAGGTTATATTTTCCTCCTCTAGAGGACTCTGCTGCCCACAATGAAATGCGGCACTTAAGTCTTACAATGATCATGAAAAGCTTTTATCACAGGATGGTTGACAGAGAAAGCTGTCTAGTTGATCACATTTTCTCAGCTTTTGAAATGTCGTTAGTTAATTGCCTTACTGAATATTTCCAAAGACATCCATTGAAAGTTGTTTTTATAAACATTGGAAAATCAGATTTATAAAGTTCCTGCAGAGACAAATAAACTAATTTTCAAAACTGGCCACCTCTGACAGCTAATTCTTGCATAAATATTATGACAAGTGTAAAATCAGTAATGATGTGTGCAATAAAACGGCAGAAGAGCTGAAATCCAATTACTGAGTCAAACGTGGCCTTGAAAGCCTCAGTGAAGGAGAAGCCAAGCACTGGATTTGAGTCTGGGCTACTGGGGCCAGCTCACTGTGAGCCACTTGTCCTTTCTGGGCCTCGGGGTCCTTACTTGTGAAAGGAAGAGCAGCTGAGATGGCTTTTAGCTAGGCTGACCAGACAGACCTTTCTAAACAGGACAGAAAACAAGGGTACTGTCCCATTTCAAACTGTAAATCTGGTCAGCCTACTGATAATCTTGAATTTAGCCCAGTAAGATTAGGCTGACTATACTCATACGCACCTTTTGAAACAGGACAGTTCTGTTGTTTTCTGTCCAGTTTGAAATGGTCTGTCTGGTCACTCTACTTTTAGGGTTTCTACATGTTTAACATTCTTTTTTTTTTAAAGATTTATTTTATTGATTTCTGACAGAGAAACAGAGACAGAGAGAGACAGAGAGAAGGGGGAGGGCCCAGAGCAGTCTCCATAGTTGACATTAGTTTTCCATATAGTTTCACTCTACAGGTGGGCACAGGGCTGTGCAGGGCAGGAACTGGGCCGGGAGCCTCCCACATAGGTCCCTGCAAGAACTGAACTGGGGGCACACCCCAGTTCAGCACGTGGGTCCACATGGGCCGGGGCTGGGATTCAATCCTCGGTCCCTGGGGCATTAAAGTGAGCGCTTAACCTGCTGAGCCATCCCAGCTTTCCCACATGTTTAACATTCTAAGAGTCTATGGGCTACTGCTCCCAACAAGAGAATAAGAAACCTCATTTTTCTGGATTCACTGCATTTAACCCTGCCATTATTTGTATGAACCGCCAACACAGGGCAAGCTGCTGGAAACCAGTATCTAAATATCAAACAAATGCTGGAAATACCTTCCCTGGGAGCAGGCAGGTGTGGGCATGAGAGGCCAGCAGGGTGAGCAGCTCATCCTCCCTGTAAACAGCTGGCAGCTCAGCCCAGCTGCTCACAGATCAGAGAAGTGCAGGCTGCTCACCCACGTGCAATTACGTGTGAAGTAAAATCTAAAAATAGGCCGAGCGCAGCCACAGGGTTAACACGGTACTGTCAATGGCTTTCAACTCAATTGTCAGGATGACAGGAAGGGGAGTAACTATAGCAACAGAAAAAATGAACACATACAAAACTCTCCTGAAGTTGACAGAAAAAGTTTAGATTGAATAAAACAACTTATTTTTAATTCCTGTCTCTAAATCTTTAAATTCAAATAGTTCAATTCTGTGAAAGTAATACAATTAGAATTTTGGTGGAGTTTTGATAAAACAAATACTCTCTCAGTTTTGGGCTCTAGATCTGTAAGGAAATACAGGTATCCTGTCAATTTTATTGCCTCTATAATTACAGGACCATTTGAGCAAATGCCTTTATATAATTTTTAACTGAGAGGCTTTTCTCTATGTTTGTTTTATCAGTTATAATAAGACTTTTAAGATATTACTGCATGTCTGATGACAGTGTATGGTGATATGGAATTTTCTCAAAATGAAGGGAACTTAGTGAAAATAATGAATGTTGGGAGAGGATGCTGGAACATCTAGAAGCTTCTGAGGCAGTGCTCACATCTCACACCGTGGCCCAGCACGTGACGGAGGCTCAGCAGTGCTCATGTCAACCAGTGCAGATGCATCATTCAGTTCTGATACAGCTCTTCTTGTTCAAGGAGTGTGCATACATCATCTTGGAGCCAACATAACCAAAACTCGACCATCTTTCTGCATCATTTGATCAAAGAATGTTCAGTTAGCTCTTCCACTAACTAGACAAGCCCTTGCTCAACTCTCTGGTCATGGGCTGGATGAGCCACACCTATACTGGGCTTCAGACACACATTATCTTGTGTCTGTTGGAGGCCACATGAATCTCTCCTTCTCAGACATCACTCCAGCCACTCTGTCACTCTTGCCTGCAGTAGAACACTTGACCCAGGTGCTAATTAACTGTCTTGTATTTCCCAAGCATAGAAGATTAGGTCCCTTGGAAAGTCCCTCTATAAACTTCCTCTCACCCAGGCAACCACTGTTAACAGTTATTTTCACAGCAAATGCACTATCCTGTCATGCTCTTTTTTTTTCTTTCATTTACTATATCACGAACACCTCTTTAGGTTAACAAATAAAAATTATTTTAACCGTTATAATGATTGCACTACTAGATTATACTCAATAACTTTCTAATACATATTTCAGTTGTTCCAATTTGATAACACTTTAATAATCAGAAAAAATGGAAAACACCATATAGAAAAATCCTAGGGTATTAAAGTCATTTATAGAGAAAGTATAAGCCAAAAGTAAATAAAGAGCTTCACCTTATTTAATCTTTGTGTTTTCCCAAAATTTTGCTTACACTCAAGATTGCCTATAACACAGGAATACCTTTTAATAAAACAATTTTATATATTGCAGATGAAGTAAAAAGGCATCTGTAGGCCCTGGGGCCAGGAATTCTTTGTAGCATCCCTCAACCCCACTTTAAAAATGCAGTTATGCTATTTATACGGTGACAAGAAGGCAACAACTATGTGAAGGGATTCTGGCTGAAAGTGAAACATATGCACAAAAACAAATCTAGTCTTGCGGTTAGTTGAAAACTCACAGCTGGTATGGGCTTTTCTTTAATTAAAGTGAGAAATACTCCTTTAGTGTTCACTGGAAGAACTAAGATCAGAGCAAAAGCTGTTGGAAATTCTGAGGCTTAAGTAAAGCTGTCTTAAAAGTTGCTATGTGGACCAAACAACTTGGATATTTCCTAACAGGATTTTCTAGAGTTCCAGTAAATGTTTCAGTCACTTCTTTTTCTCCTTCTTTGGTTAAAACTCAAATCAAGTAACACAAAGGTCACCCATATAGCCAGAAAAACAAAGCAAAACAACAACATACACATGTGTACATACATATACACACTTTAAAATGAAGAATAATTAACTAAAATTAGTTATATAATACATATTAGTCATTTATATGAGGTTTGACAAATAAGTTCATGAACTTGCCACCATTCGCTTACATCGGCAGCACTGTACAAACAACTCAGTAAGGTTTCATGACCTTGATATCTCAAGGTCTCACAGGTGTGTTTGTGTCAACGTGTGGCAGTGTCTTGCTGAGTGGCATTTGTTATTGTTGTGTGTTTTTGTGTGCTGTCGTGAGAATGTCAGAGCTTGAATTACAGCAACAAGCAAACATTAAATTTCTTGTGAAACTTGGTAAGAGTGGAAGTGAAATAAGGGACAAGTTGATACAAGTTGATGGGGATAATGCCATGAAGAAAACAATGTGTACAATGTATTAAACATTTTTCTGAGGTGAGAGAAAGGGTCACAAATGAAGAAGAGGTCAGGGTGGCCAGTAACGAGCAGAACTGATGAAAACATTGCAAAAATTTGTCAAATTGTTTGTCCAAATCATCTGCTGACTGTGGGAAGCATAACAGACCAAGTAAACATCAACAGGGATAGGAAAATCTTAACTGATAATCTTGGCATGACAAAGGTGTGTTCAAAAATTGTCCTGAAAGATCTCATTGGTGGATGAAAGCAAAGGAGAATCAAAGTTTGCCAAGACCTTTTGGAGACGGAAGACCATGTTTTGGGCCATGTTCTCACCGGTGATGAAACATGGGTGTACCAATACGACCCTGATACAAAGTATCAAAGTGCACAATGGACTCAGCCAATTCTCCAAGACCAAAACAGTTCCATCAGTCCAAATCAAGAGTCAGAACAATGTTGCTAACCTTTTTGATATCAGAGAGATTGTTCATTATGAATTCGTACCAACTGGAAAAATAGTCAACCAAGTTGACTATTTGGAGTGTGGAAAAGGCTACATGAAAAAGTTAGACAAAAATGACCTGAACTTTTCACCAACGACTCATGGCTCTTGTATCACAACAATGTATTAGCTCACAGGACACAGTCAGTGAGGGTTTTTAGCCAGTAAACAAATCATTGTATTGGAACACCCTCCCTACTCACTTTATCTGACCTCCAATGACTTTTTTCTTTACCCAAAAAAGAAAATACTGAAAGGAAGACATTTTGATGACATTCAGGACATTAAGGGTAATACGACACCGGCTCTACTGGCCATTCCAGAAAAGGAGTTCCAGAATTGCTATGAAGGGTGGACTAGGTGTTGGCATCAGTGCATAGCTTCCCAAGGGGAGTACTTCGAAGGTGAGCATAGTGATATTCAGCAATGACATATGTAGGATTTTTTCTAGGATGTGTTCACAAACTTGTCAGGCCCTGTACACACACACACACACACACACATACACACACACACACACACATACACACACACACACACACACACACAATCTCTT
>PVKE010009641.1:0-44301 GCA_004027555.1 Craseonycteris thonglongyai | reverse complement strand
TTCAGCACCTCCTTTACTGCATATGAGGAAGGGAAGAAGATGCCTACGGATTGGCTATGGATGCATCTTCATTTTCCTGGTTCTAGGTCCATAATCAGAACCTGTAGAAATGAGATGGCTATGACTACAGAATACCTTTAGGTAGAGAACTAAGAAAAGAGATACGGGGCCTTATCAGCAAAACAATCACACATGCAGTAATTCTGACAGAGTAATTGGTAATAATCAGGTAAAACAACACATTTCCAAGACAGAGACAGCCTGATAACACCACCCAGAGTGGCAGCCATAACAGAGAACAGGAAAACAGCCAAACAGCCATTACCTTTGATGACTGTGGAGAGAAAGTGACGGTCTTGGAAATGTGGACACAGAGCGAGACTTCTGAGTCAGGGGAAGAATAAATTCCTTCCAACACAGCACTGCCTGTTTGATTTGTTTTTGTAGCCTGCAAATAAAACATTCCATATGTTTCTGATTGTGAGTGAAATGAAGGGGAAAATAAAACATTCTACTTTCAACATGAGATCCAAACCTTCTCAAATGTCTCCTTCCGTAGACAAGGATTCTATGGTGTCCGGAAATATTATGATGGACAAGGCGTGTAATTCATAAAGCATTTGTACAGGTGTCTTAGCCCTGTAAGTATTTGCCACAGTTTATTTAAATTCTTCCATTTGTGGTACAGGGAAGCGTAACCTTAAAATATTTGGACATGATTGATTGCACATAATGTTAAATTTAAAAATTGTGATGACTAAAACTTCTAATTATTAGGTACAAAAGCAAATTTCAGATAACACCAATAAGCTTATACTTAGGACACAAATGAAACTGAAAAACACAGGAATGTGCCGAGACATCAGAAAAATACCCAATGTAGCCATTTCCCTTTGACTTTTTTTTTATTTGATTAAAAAACATTTATTACAGATATATTTGGAGGGATTTATTTTGTATTTTAATGTTTGTGTGTCTTCTTTAAATCTACATTTTAGCTGAAGTTATTGTAAGCCTATTTTTTTTATCCTAAGATTGTCTAAGAACTAATTTATGATTTATTTTCATTTTATGCATTGCAATCATATATTTAACTTGGTCACGTAAAAACGTCTTTGGAGTACAGTGTGTGGGGAGACCCTAATGCATTTTTTTCCAATTAGCAAACTTTTCCAATATAAATAAATGAATAATCTATCCCTTTACTAATGGTTTCCAATGGTCCTCTAATGATATTATACGTTAGTTAATATATTTCAAGGCATGGAAATAATCCCAGACTGCTGATGTTACACCAATCTGACTGTTGGCTTTTAGATTCTCACTATATATTCTACTTACTGTCATTTTATGATGCTTTTTAATAGCTCATTGGGGAAGTCTCACTACATTATCCTTTTACTTTTCTTTCTTAGTTATAAATGCCTTCAGTGGTCTGTAGAAATAATTTGTCCAATTTAAAAACACTACTTTGAAATAGAATTAAATTACAATAAACTACCTAAATTGGCTAGGGAATTTTGGTAAAATTAAGTTCTTTATCATGCTGGTCTCCTGCTGTTCTTTCAATATGCCCAGGAATGTTCCAATTTAGGTTTCTCACTTCCTTGTATATTCTCCCCCGGATCCTGACAAAGCTTGTCCCCTCACTATACACGGGTTTCTGATCAAATGTCACCTTTTCAGAAAGGCCTCCGTGGTCACCTACTATCAGGTATGACCACTCTTTTCATTCTCTATCCTCCTGCTCTGTGCTATTTTTCTTCATTGCAATTATTATTACCTGACATTTATGTTATATGTTTGTTTACTTGTTCATTTCAAATAAACAAGTATATAACATAAATGTTCATGAGAAGAGGAATTTTGCATGCTAACTGATAATTCCTCAGCTCCTAGGACAGTGCCTGGCACATCAGCCATTGTTCATAAATATCTTTGTAAGAAACAAATGACAAAAGTTCAATGCTGCCTAAGTTCAACAAGGCCATTCTCCTCAGTCTTGTCAGCTGTTTCCAACAGCAGTTCTTCAAATATTCCCCTGAATTCTTTCTCTGTGGGGGTAGGTGTGCAAAATGAGAAGTTGTTTTATACTTTTCCCTGCCTGCCACTCCGAACATCCTTCCACTGCCCCCAACTCTCTTATGTTCTTCAGAGCCTGTGCCTGAAATGACAATAGATGTGTCCCTTTTGTTGTTCCCAAGAGCCTGTCCTGAATTTTAAATAATAAACGAATGTTTATGAAGCACCTACCAGGGGTCACACCTCATGCTAGGAACATCCTGTAAATAGGCTTTTATGAGCCTCACAGTAATCCCACCAGGTATGTTGCATCAACTCCTTTATTATTAGGAGGAAAATCATAGAGCTGAAAGAATTTTCTAAGGTGGCATAGCTAGTTTAGAGTAGATCCAAGATTTGGACATAAGAAAAAACTTCACAACCAAATATTCTCTCTCTCTCTCTCTCTCTCTCTCTCTCTCTCTCTCTCTCTCTCTCTCTCCCTTATCTACCCACAATTAGCTAAACTACAAATTGTTAGGTCTATTTTATTACCAAGACTACTCTCAGGGAAGCCGGGATGGCTCAGCAGATTAAGTGCTCACTTTGCAACCCCAGGAACTGATGATCAAATCCCGGCCCATGAGGACCCATATGCTAAACTGGCATGTACTTCCCATGCGGGAGGCCCCCATCCCAGCTTCCACCCTGCACGGTCCCCCACCCACCTGTGTAGAACAAAACCATGTTGAAAACCAATGATGCACAACTATGGAGACTACTCTGGACCTTCCCCCCTTCTCTCTGTCTCTTTCTGTCTCTGTCAAAAACAACAAAAATAAATATTAAAAAAAAAAAAAGACTACTCTCATAAGTCAGAGAGTTCCCAAAATGAACTTGAATTTCAATAATTCACTAGAAGGACACACAGAACACACTAAAAATTACTATAGTCACAGTTATGGTTTATTACAAAAAAAAAGGAAAAAAACACAAATTAAAACAGACAACGGAGATGCTCATAGGGCAGAGTCTGGGAGGGTTCCAAAGATGGACTTTCAGGACGTATTAGCCTCCCAACTTTGATGTGTGACAATACTCATAGAGTATGACCAGCCAGGGAATTTTATGTGAACCTTAATTTCTAATACTTTTACCAGGGTTTCGTTATGTAGGCATGACTAACCGATTAATTGCCTCTATAGTTGAACTCAGTCTGGAGGTCAACTTGATTCCATATGACTTAAATCGCACGATTGCTCTTTGCACTATGGTCAGCTCCTAATCTAAGATTATGAGATGTGCACATTAAAGGCCAGTGTAGGCCTTTTCCTTCAAGAAATGTACTCCTGGGGAAGCTGGGATGGCTCAGTGGTTGAACACTTGCTTTGCAGCCCTGGGGTCCGAGGATCAAATCCTGGCTCCAGCCCATGGAAACCCATGTGCTTGCTGAATTGGGGTTGGATTCACATGGGGGAGGCCCCCAGTTCAGTTCTCGCTGGGGTAGGTTTTCTATGTGGGAGGTCCCCAGTTCAGCTTCTCCCCGAGTGAGCTTCCCACGTAAGAGGCCCCCAACTTGTGGGGGAGACCCACCCCGTTTCCTGCCCTGTGAAAACCCACACCACCTGTGGAGTGAAACTATATAAAAAAACTAATGACATACAGCTGTGGAGACGACTCTGGGCCCTCCCCCTTCTCTCTGTCTCTGTCTCTGTCTCTCCCCCCACCCCCACCCTCTCTCTGTCAAAAACAATAAAAAGAAAAGGAAAAAAGAAATGTTCTTCTATCAGGTGTGCCATACATTACCTCCTAGAGGCTGAGGACAATAGCCAGATCTCAGTTTGGGCGAGGCCAAATTCTTTACTAGCAAAACCTAAATTATCCATGCGGCCTTCAACATCATCTTGTAAGGAAAATATGGCCCATTATTGTGGCCAGGGTGCTTTGCCAAGTTACACAAATAAGTTTACACTTGGGGACCCAGGGAAGTCACTGCAACAGACTGGAGACAGGCTGACACACACGTGGACCAGACTTGATCACCTTGTCAGCTGTTCCCCCAAGTGCTACACCCCATCTCTCAGAGCTTGTTAGAGGCTCGGCAGGTTTTTACAGTACTAAATTGAGAAAATGCTCAGCTGACAGCGAAAGTGAAACATCAGGACAGTAAGCTGCTAATTGCCAATTCCATATGTTTGCAAGGCAAACAACAGCGAGGAATATCACTGGTGAGAAATCCCTGAAGTTCGTACTTACACAACTAGTAGAAAAATGGTATTAAGTGAAATCTTATCTCTCACGAATCGAGCCTCATTCCCAAATCCAGAATCCTTAGTGTAAAGATGTCAGCATGCTCAAGCGCTAGCTCTATATTTCTAGCCATTCTACTTAACCTTTTCTCTTTGTGTTCAGAATAGGGAACTGATGAGCAAGGTAGCACTACACATTTTAAAAATAAACAACTTACAGTCTGAACTCAGATTGCCTGTTCAGACTCAACTTTTGATCTTTACCAACCAAGTAATTCTCAATATGTTATTCAATCTTTCTGAGCCTCTGTTTTCTCATCTGTAATCTACCTACCGGTAATCCAAAATGTCTTTTTAACAGAAGAAATGCTCAGTGTGTGTTTATCTTGTATTCTTATCACGAAAACAACGGGGTGAAGCAAAAACCAGTTAGATAAAATGTTTTTGCTGTTAAATATGCCTAATCCAAAAAGGTTTATTGTTAATCCAGGTTACACCCAGCTAGGTTACTGCTGCAGGTTGTTGGGAAACAAAATTCCTGACTAAAGGATGGCAGCATTGCTTGTTATCACCAGTTGGCATAAGGTACCACTAACCTGGTGGGGCTCTTAACTTAATAAATGAATGCCAGTTTTGAAAAGAATAAATGCCTATAGAAATGCAAGTGTAATGGCTCATGAGATCAAGTCTTGTCCCCATGATCACCGTAGAGGTGGACCTCAACTGAGAGAGAGAAATAATGTTATGTCTCTGTTCTCTTATTACTAACTGAACAGAGAAAACCATTAGGGTTCTTTCAATCCACAAAGGAGATACAATGGAAAATTAGCATTTCATTCAAGAGAGATGGCCCAGAGGTAGTTGAACTCCTTGGTGTTCATTAATCACTGGTTTAAAAAATCTCTATTCTTTACTTCTTTTTTGGTAAAGATATGTTACTATAATCACTTTGATAATTTCTCTGTTGTTTCAAGTAAGAGTAGAAATAGTTGGCAAAAGTACATAGTTAAATGTGTCTGTCCATTCATATATATGAGTAACAATAGTAAGAATAACAATAATAAATACTATATTTATGATGTACATATTTAATTTATATAGCATAGAGCATATGCTACATAGCATAGCATATGCTATATACACTACATAGGACATATTAGATTATATTTACAAATTATATATTTATAAGTATACATGTTACAAATACTATAATTTCCATTTCCATTGAATTTTTTAAATGTGATTCATGCTGCACTTATTTAATATTCTTTAATATTGCCCTTAGATAATTATGTTATCCTCAATTTTTAGGCAAAAGGACAGAGATTCTGGGAAGATACATGATCTTACCAGGGTTACCGTCAGTAATTGCAAAGCTGGTATTGAGTCCTGATCTCTCATACAAAGGCCCATGACTGCTAATATTCCACTTTGGAATAATTAAGAATAATTGCAATCACGTCTTGAATGGTTAACATACACTAAAACCTTAATATGCGTCAGACTCTGTGTAAATATTTCTCACTTCTGATATCTGAGGATATATAGTCTCTGAGGAATCAAATGAGTTGATCAAGTTTGCAGGAAGAGACTTTCCGGAATATGCCATGCCCTAAAACTTTTCTGGGTTATTTTGAAGACATTTTGAACAGTCCTACTATACTCACTCAGGTGAGATGTGTCAAAACTGCTGCCACTCTGAAAGATCAGGGGAATGGGAATTTTAAAAGACCTAAATTCTATAATTAATAAGCCATGATTGTGTTGCTGAGCTGACACGTTTTGTGACTCTCTTTGAAGCCTGAGTCATGTGATTCCTCTATACTTGGAATGTGTTGTCAATGAAGAAGTAAATTAAATATATGCGACAGTACATCTGTAAATGACATTGACTATATCACATTGAGAGAAGCTTAGGCTTCCTCGTGCCATGGATGCTATAATTGCTCAGCTGCCTTCCTTTCAAACAGGCTACGCAGAATGAAAGCAGCCTGTCATCTAAGAGGAAGCAGAGAGAACCAGAACCTAAAATATGCCCTGATTTCTTTTCTTACAAAATCTCCTTGGTTCTCATCTAAGTGTATAATCTGGACCTCTGCAAAGGCCTTATTAACATTGATTTCTTATTGATTTGTCAGATGCCAATGCTCACTTGCAACGTACTTGACATTTGGCTATCATAAAAAAATGAGAACTGGCAGATTTGTGTCAACTTAAGTTTCAACCAAAACGCTATGAAATTGAATGGGAAAGCAATGTTAACATGGTGTGTTTGATTCCAGTTCCTGTGCTCAATGGGCTAACATTTTAGAGTGCCTACCCTTAAAATTTTAATACTTGTCAAATCAGAATGTAAATACCAGCAATTCTGGGGAGATTTGCAATGGAGAGCCCTATGTTAATGAGCTGTCCCAGGGAACTAGAGGTTTTTCTTCCCCTAAAGCGTGAGTCAGAGGATACTATTGGAAAGCTGATAACTTAAGAAGTTGTATGGAGGTGAGCTGCTAATCTCTGCCACAGCCAGGAACTAGGATTGTATACTAGTGATAATCACTGTTAGTTCCTTTTACAGTCACTTACCTATCCCAGATGATAGCAAAACAAAATGAAATCAAATCAAATTCCCAACAACAAACACCAGATACAGGGAGTTGACTAAGGGACGCATAAAACCTACACGTTTTATAACCAATTGGGTGTTCTTATTCAGCCTATTTTGAGAACTTGAAAGATTAGAGATGAAAATGTCCTCATGATCAAGCATTTCAAAAGCATGACTGAATGTTGTTGAACTTTGTGAAGAGGAGAGGGTACAGTGATATTTCTAGAGGACCATTTAGTTTCTGTTCTTAATCATTGCCCTACGTCTAAAATATTACTTTCATACTAGAACGGCTCTTTGTTACTCCTACTAAAATATTGGGGCAATGATGTGGAGTAACAGAAATATCCATCTTGATCTAATCCATCTAGCCTCAGTACGACTATTTACTTACTACGTAAACTTTCTTAAGCTCGGTGTACTATAAAATGGAGTAAGTTAGAACTCATTCTTCAAAATGGTATTGCAGGAACTAAAGGTACTATGTGTTAGCCAATGTAAAGTACTGTGTAGATGTAAGGAATCCTATGGACTGCATTTGTTGTTTGCTGCAGAATGTGCCATATCTTCAAAGTTTGAGAAGCATCTTGTCCTCATCAGCAGAAGTATACTGTAAAGGGTTCCTCCACATTTAAATAATGCATTTAAAAGCCGCCTGTTAAAGTGCCTTTGAAGAGTTTACACTGCAGTTTCTCTTGCATATGTGGATCTTTTCCTCTTATAAAATCCCAGGGCATCTCAAATAAGGAAAGGTCATTTAGCTCATCTGGTCGATTATAGCTGTGATCCATTTCCCGAATGAGAAGCAAGGGAAGCATTTCTCAATGTGCATCAGGGAAAAACCTCTTAGACCATTAAGACTAAAACATTGCATATGCCACAAGCAGGAGGCAACTAATTTCATCACAGACGATTGATGATTCTGCCATCCAGGCTGAATCAGGCCCGGAGTACTGAGACTCAGTGCAGAAGGAGGCGAGGCAGGCCCACAGCAGCCTTCACCCAGTTTAAAAAATATTTTATTGACACATAGAGTATTCAGAGTCATAAAAATATATCATGTTTATCACTGCTTTTATGGCATGAATAGATATGACACAGGGGCATTGAGCCGTACAGTATTAGACAAGCGTTTATTTCACCCTAAGCTGCCACGAATAATGCAGAGCTCAGCTTCTCTCCTCTGAGCAGACAGCACGGATTTCACCAGAAATAAGCATTTAAGAAAAACACAAAAATCAATGCAGATGCATAGATTAGTGAAATGTCCTGATTGGGTTTTGTACGTGCTCAACAAGCCCGTTAGTCATCCACTGGTGTGCATTTTTGCTGAAGGCATCAGATTGTTGAACTGGAGACTTGGGGAAACCATCTTCTTTCATGGATGTGGGAACACAGCCAGGAAATTTCCCTTTAAGCACTTTGACTGCCATCCATAGTTTATGATTACGTTTTCACCCTGGTTCTGATATGCATTTTTTATGGAGAGCTATTTCCTGAAGAATTATGATCCAAGGCATTTGGTTTTTGAGTTACTGAGTGGACAAACAGCTAAATTTGAATCTAGATTTAACAAACATAGCTTCTATTATCTGCAGGCAGGTTAAGGCAAAGTTGGAGGGACAAAGTGTTACCCAGAAACCACAGAGAAGGCTTGCATTTGCATATAAATGGCAAATGTAACTAAGTGGAAAGGAAGCATTAAAAATGTGCATCTCATTTAGCCTTGTCCTTATTCAGCAGAATGCACTTGTCACAACTTGTTGGGCTGCCTTAGAATAGGAGCCAGGGACAATGTTGAAAGATGACAGGACATGAAATCTTTACAAACATGGTTTGCTTATCTGTCAAGTGCTCAAAGAAAGTTGTCAAGCCCTTCCCATGGAGTGATACCTCTCCCACAGGTTGTGTTTAGTTCACCTGGAGGAATGGAAAATCTCCCCTTACTTTACCACCCACCCCACGCCCCCTGACTCCTACAGCCTCCCACAAGGTTGTTATTTTTCTTCTGAGACACCAGTAGACATTCTTTTGTGTGAAAGCACATGCATGTGACCTTTTCGTCTAGATCAGGGGTCCCCAACCCCTGGGCCATGGACCAATACTGATCCATGGTCTGTTAGGAACCCAGCCACATAGCAGGAGATGAGTGGCAAACAAGTGAGTGAAGCTTCATCTGTATTTGTAGCCGCTCCCCAGTGCTCACAGTACTGCCTGAGCTCTGCCTCCTGTCATATCAGCAGTAGCATTAGATTCTCATAGGAGCACAAACCCTATAGTGAACTGCACACATGAGGGGTCTAGGTTGTGTGCTCCTTCTGAGAATCTAATGCCTAGTGATCTGAGGTGGAGCTGAGGCGGTGATGCTAGCACTGGGGAGCGGCTGCAGATACAGATTCACATTGTCAGAGAGGTTTGACTGCACAGGGACCATAATAAATCAGTTGCTCCCAGACTCACATCAAAACCCTACCAGTGAGTAGTAAATGACAATTAAGCTGAATCTGGTGCTTGAATCATCCCAAAACCATCTCCCCACGCCTAATCTATGGAAAAATTCTTTCACAAAACCTCTTCCAGGTGCCAAAAAGGTTGGGTACTGCTAGTCTAGGTGGCTTGAAGTTCTTCAAGGCAAGAACCATCTCGTTAATGTATACATAGCCCATAATTCCCACTATCTCATGATCATGCAGCAAATGGTATATATTAGGCCCTAAAGAAGTAGTGAATGAGTAGATAACAAAAGAAAAGCTCGGTGCTAAATAGCATTATTATAATGTTGTTTATAGTGTTTCCTTCATGAACCAAGATGCATCACCATCAATAAGAACTGTTGAAGTAGGAAATTTGGAAAAGACATGATTTCTTTAAGAAAAGAAAAATAAATACTGCCTTTGTTGCAAACCTATTTATTCTTTGTTTCTGGTTTTTCAAATTCAGCACTTGATTTTCCTTGGGTCCTGGACAAGCATACATGAGCAGGTAAGGTCTCAAAATCATTTGATGAGCAATAGTAAATATATCTATGCTTTAATATCAAGGAATGTAGTAACAAAATGTTTTCTTGTGGCAATACATGAAGGTATACATGATTTTGTTTTATGGTGTTTAAAATCCATTGTCAGCTGCCATATAATGAGCCAGGAAACAGCGGGTGTCTTTTGTAATAACCTAGTAAGACATATTGAATTCTCTTCTGTATTCTAGAACAAGAGCCGTCTGGAAGGAGCTGTTTAGGTCCTTCGAACTATGGAGTCATTTACCCGTTCAGGATGGCTTGCTGGAGGATTGTAAAGAATTGCAGGCAGGCACTTTTCCCTTGGAACAATTGTTCCTACAGGATTTAACTTGCCTCTATGGCTTCCAAGATACTTCTCAAGTGTGCTATTGTGAGGACAGAGAAAAAAAGTTGTTTTATACCATGAGGTAAAAAAAAAACAATGAAGGGCAAATGATGGATATTTCATTCCACTTCTTATTTATAAGCAGAAGTATTTAAAGAAGTGTGCCTTCGCTGCCCACTGTTTAGCGTCTTAGGTGGTTGTTTGCAAACTTGCCTCATGGAACAACTTTACACATCACCTACTGTGTAACCTTGGGCAAGCTACTTAACTTCTGCGTTGTCTCAGTTTCCTCATCTGTAAAACAGGGGACAATAAAATACTTATTTCTAAAGGATCAATGAGTTTACTCATATAAAACATTTAGAATTATACCTTACGTATATATAGTAAGTGTTCTGTGTTCAATGCTATTTGTGAGGTCAAGAAGGTGATTTTGAGAACATTAGACAAAATTAGATTGGCTTCTTTTGCATCCCAGTTCACAGCATTGATAGAAGAACTCTCTGCTTTGACTCTTCTTTTTAACCCAACCACTGCCATTGTCACCCAGTTCATAATTCCTTTCCTCTCACCTTCCAATGCAACAAAATATCTGTTAAATATGTGAGCATTCAGCATTTAAACATATCATACACTGAAAAAAATCAGAAAGATCACCTGCAGTGAGCTTTCATTTCCCACTGAATAAAATTTCAACTTCTTAGTTTACGGTTCTAGTATTTACTACTCTTAATAAGTGGTCATTAACTCGCCCACCCATTATCTCCTGTTGTCCCCATCCACCATCCTTAAGCTCTACCCAATGCAGACTCTTATCCTTCTTCAAACATATCTGAGTATTTTGACCTGCATTTTTTCTATGTGGAATGACTTTCTCTTCCAAATCTTGCCTTTTCTTCCAGGCTAAATTTATAAGTTATTTCCCAGGAAAGATTAACCTTGATTCACCCAGGCAGAAGAAATGACTTTCCCCTCCCAGTTATTGTTATCATTTTCTCATGCCTTCTAAATGGAAGTTTTACTTTAAGTTTCACTTATTTGTGTCTCTGTTCTACTCCCACCCGTAAACCATTTGCCTCCCACAAACTGAAATAGAAGCAGATATCATCTTTGTCTATAATAGACCCTTTTATAAATGTTTCACGAACCAATAAATCTGCCTGTTTCACACATAGAACCATGGATTGACAAAAGCCTCCATTCCTAACATAAGAAGAGTAGACAGGCATCTCCCTATATTCAGTAAGAGGATACTTATTAAGAAACAGATATTGCCAAGATTTGAGCCTGGTATGAGATATAAAGTCAAGTCTCTGACCTTGAAGTGTTCTAGACATTTGCAGCCTCTTCTTGAAGACTATATTTAAATAGATAAATGATGGTTTGGTAAGCTACACATGTGTCATAGACATGAATAACTGTGCCTGAGGGACAGCCACACAGGCTTCACAGGAGAGATGGCGTTTGGACTAAATCCTGGAAGAGCTTTCCAGGTGAAATGATTGAAAATGGCAACCAAGTGCCAGGAAAAGCCTACTCTAAGTATTAAGTTATGAAAGGAACAGATAAGTAATAATAACAAGAATAATTGTTATTTATTAGGGACTTACTATGTGTCAAGCACTATACTTACCTCCTTAATTATCATCATAAACCTAGGAGTTAAGCACTGTTATTACTCTCACTTACCCAAACAAAAAGAAACTGTGAACCATAATATCTTAGGGCTCTTTAGAGAAACTGAACCAACAGAATATTTGTATCTATATCATCTATGTATTTATTCAGGGGAAGCCAGGATGGCTTAGTGGGTTGAGCGCTCACTTTGCAGCGCCGGGGACCGGGGATCGAATCCTGGCCCCGGCCTATGCGGAACCATGTGCTGAGCTGGGAGCTCCCCCAGTTCAGTTCTCTCTCTGTCTCTGTATCTCTCTCTCTCTCTCTCTCTCTCTCTCTCTCTCTCTCTCTCTCTCTGTCAAAAATAAATAAAAAATATATATATATTTAAAAAAAGAAAAGATCCGTTTATTTATTCAGCTCTGATGATGGCCACTCCAGAAAAAGTTCCAAAATTGCTTTGAAGAGAGGACTAGGCACTGGCATCAATGCACAGCTTCCCAAGGGGAGTACTTGAAAGATGACCATGGTGATATTCATCAATGAGTTATGTAGCACTTTTTCTAGGGTGAGTTTGTAAACTTAACTGTAGGACCTCATAAATCTATATGTCTATCTATTTCTATCTATCTATCTATCTAATCTATCTATCATCATCTATCATCGTCTATCTATCATCATACATATAGACAGAGAGAAAGAGAACCAGAGAGACCAAGATTGAGTTGAACAAATTGGCTCATGTGATTGTGGAAGCTGGCAAGCCCAAAATTTGCTGAGCAGGTTGGCAGGTTGGAGACCCTGGGAAAAGATACAGTTTGAATTTGAAGGCAGTCTGCTGGAAGAATATCCTTTTGGGGTGGTAAGGTCAGTCTTTTCTCTTAAAGCCTTCAACTGATTGGATGAGACCCACTTACATTACAAAAAGTCGTTTTACTCAAATTCTACTGATTTAAATGTTAATCTCATCTAAAAATAATTTCACAAAAACATCTAAATTAGTACTTGACCAAATATCTGGGTACCCTGGCCTAGCCAAGTTGAAACAAAATTAACTATCATGCAAGGCCTATAGCATTAAAGTCATTTAGTGAAGTTCATATATGAGGTAGAGCTGAGATACAAATTCTTACTTCAATTGCCTAGTTCATAGATCCAGGAACAAATTAAATTTCTGAAAAGAGCTAGATTCTATTCAAGCCAGAACCTTTAAGGCAAAGCTGAGAGTCAGAAATGGAAAAAACTAGTTACAACTGCCAAATCTAAATGGTTAGGCCAAGAGTGGGAAGCCAAGCAGAAAGAGAACCAATGTGGAGCAGGTGTTGAACAGAAAGAGGCTTTGCAATGCCTAATCACCTTCTTGGGCAGTCGAGTATGTGGATGCATTGGTGCATTCATCTGAATTGTGGGGAAAGTGGGCTTGAATTTAGGCTGAGTAGAGCCTGACCAACCAACAAAAGGATTGTTGTGAAAAGCCAGCTCACAAATTCTGGGAGCTCAAGCTAAGGATAAAAACAAAATGGCTAATACAGATGTGAAACAAGTTAAGTTTGAGTTCACATGGTAGATCTTTGCCACTATTCTGCATTTATCCTAGTTAACAATGGCCAGGGTCTCAGGATTGCTGGACATTTGAAGACAGGAATAGAGATAAGAGACAGTAAGTCCATCTAGAGAAAACTCAGGGAAAATATTTAGTGAGAGATGTGAGGCAATAACTATGGTGTCATGTTAGTAAATTTACAGATTTGCAAAGCCCTGCAAAGATATACGAGGGGAAAAAAAAAAAAAATGGTTACCTTAATAAATTATCTTATCTTGTGCTAAGAAAAAAGAAAGTATTTTAAATAAATGAAATGTAAAGAATGAATAAAAGAAAGATGAATATAAGTTTACTAATTAGCAAGGCAATGTATGGTGCTCTCAGAATATGTAATCTAATTTAATCAATTGGATATCATCAAAAACAAGTTTGCACCATTTTTACTTCAAAAAGATTAAGTAGATTGCCCAAGGACCAATGGCTGGTGATAGCAGATACAGTTTTTGAACCCAGAATTCCCTTGTTATTTTTATTTCCATCAGGCCCCCCTCTGAGAGAAGAACAAGCCAGGTACATTGGTTGCCTGCTGAGTATCAGAGGTGAGAAGATGTCAACTCATTAACATTTTCTCTTTTTATAGTAAGCTTTGTTCAAAGGTTCAGTGTACATTAAAAAAAACATCAAAGTTACTGGCTTCCAGGACATTAGTCTTGCAGATATAACACTTCACAAATGATTCTACAACCTACCACCACCCATCTACCATCCACTCTGCACCACAGAACGCCTGGGAAAATCTGAGTTATTCTCCTACCAGTGGAGAAATGGAGGCTGTCCCAGGAATCTCCCCTCACTCTGCCCTCATTAATTCCTGTCACAGATGGTTCTTTTGGCAAAAGTCCAACTGAATGTCCTTCCAGTTCTAGGACAGATGTCTCACATGTTGGGGGGTGCAAATTGCAGTGTCGTGTTCAGTGAGTTATTGTTGCCCTTCTAGCTCTTGGTGAATGAAGCAGGCTCAGAGAGCATCGTCCCATCCCATCTTAGTGATTCAGGGCACAATGCACATTCTGCTATGTGTAGTGTTCATATCCAAAGTCAGCTTTAAAGCCCAGGTAAACAGTTCAATAAATTTAAGGAAATTATAATTGCTTGTAAATTATAAACACTTCAGCTATACTCTATATTTTCCATTAGCATATAAACAACATGATGAAAACCATAAAACTGATTATTTTATAAACTATAATATGGACATATTGCTAAAGAATTTACAGAGTATTTAAACCTCCAAGTTAACCAATAGGTAACTGTTACTAAAAATCATCATATATTCAAACACGCTTTAAAAATGTTACATAAGGACAATATTGCATTTTACTTTAATTTTAAAAATCTCTTTAAATTTTCATGTCTGCATTGCCTGATTTTGTCATAGAATATTCTATATAAATAAAATATTTCTAGACACCATAGTGAAGTGAAGGAATCTTCACTATGTGGTGGAAAGGAATCTTCTTCTATTTGAATTCAGAAAAGAATAGAGAAATACATGTGATATTGACAAAATGCATGCCCAATGACTAGTGTCTGGACCCTTATTCAACAAATACTTTTGAGGCACCTATTACATGCTAGACTCTGGGGATTCAAATAATAAAGATAAAACACTTGACAAAAGGCAAACTTAGAAGGGAGAAAAAGATGAGTAAGCAAGTCATTTTAAGCAATGTAACCAGTGCATTAAACATAAGTAGATTACTAGATAAATGGATGAGTGGTTGGATAGACAAACAGCTAATAGATGCCGTTCAGGGCTAAATTTTGTGCTCCTGAAATTTATATGTTGAAACCTCAACACCCAATGTGACTAAATTTGGAGATAGGGCCTTTAAGGAGGTAATTAAGGTTGAGTGGGGCCCTAATCTGATAGGACTGATGTCCTTACAATACTACAGAATTCTCTCTCTCTCTCTCTCACTCTCTCTCTCTCTGATACACAGAGGGAAGGTCATATAAGAACACAGTGAGAAGGTGGCTGCCTACAGCCCAGGAAGTAAGCCCTCACAGGAAACTAACCCTGCAGGCACCTTGATCTTAGACCTCTGCTCTGCATAACTATGGGAAAAAATGACTGTCTCTTTTTTAAGCTAGTCAGTCTGTGGTGTGTTGTTATGGCAGCCCAAGCACACAAAGACAGACTGATACACGGAGAGATAGATAACAATACAGAATCAGAGGATGAGTGATCAAAATCATTGGGTAGTAAGACTTCAAAAGGAGATTCAAATGTGCATTAAATTGATTGTGCACTTTATTTCTAGTATTATTATATTATAATATATAATGAAATAATTATACAAGTAATCTAATGCCCTATTGATCTGACAGGAGGTGGATCCCAGGTGGCAATGTGAGTGATGGAGAACAGCTGTAAATACAGATAAAGATTCGCTCACTTGCTTGCTGCGTACCTCCTGATGAGTGGTCTGGTTCTTAACAGGTCTTGGACCCATAACAGTCTGTGGCCCAGGGACTGGGGAACCCTGCCCTACAGGATACCTGGAAGGTAGAATAAATGGAGCAAAGTTGAAGGGTATGCGCAAAAGCTGAGTGGTAAAAGCAGAGAAGAATGAAGCAGAATCTCTCATTCAGGGAAGGTTTGTGTGGCTAAGGCAGTGTGCATCAGGCCATTATTAAGTTACACATGAAATGGCAGGCACCACATCATAAAGGTTATGTAGAGAATCACAGTCCATAGGGGAAGAAAACAGTGAGTAAATGTAGGAAAAGATCCTCAAGTTCACTGAAAATTAGACATGCAAATTCAATATCTAACTGAGATACATTTCTTATCTTTCTGACTAGCAAAAATCCATTGGTTCTGAGAGTGCAAACTGCTACAACTTTATAGAGGGAAATATCTAGCAATATTTAGCAAAATTATGAGACAAATACCTTTTAACCTAATATTTCTTCTTCTGGGAATATATCACAAAGATGTAATGGTGAAATATGAAAATGCATACAAACAAGGAATTGAATGTGGTATTTTTAATAATGGAAACATGTTAGAAACAGTGTAAATTTCTACCAATAAAATACTAGTTGTATAAACTAGTACATTCACATAATGGAGTACTATGCTACTATAAAAAGGAAATAGAGATGATTCTATATGATACTATAATGTGGTCACTGGGATATACTAATAAGTGGAGGAAAAAGCAAAATTAAAGGAAAGAATATATAGTGAATCACCATTTATACTATAAGGGAGTTTAGCATTTATAGAAAATATTTCTGTATTTACTTGGATTAAAAATTTAAAAAAATAATAAACAACAACAACAAAATGTAATTGCTACCCACTGGTGAGATTGGGAAAGCCTTTGAAGGAAACAGGAATACAAGGTAGGCCCTTCTGAATATAACTTGTGTAAACTTGATTTTGTAACTTGCAAATAATTTACATTACAAAAAATAAATTAATAAATTAACAACAAACAAGAAACTATAAATAAAAATTGAAAGACAAATGAACTTCACTGTATATAAAGGTAGTTATCATGATGGCACAAAATGGAACTATTCCAAGTCACTTCCATCTGAATAAACCTAATCATCTGAACAAACGTCATAAAAGGCATATACCTAAAGAAAAAAACAAGTGCAAAAACAATCAAAATTAAAATGCTCACACTCTTCTGAATAGTCATCTAATCAGTGTGTCGAGTTGGCGGTCTCCTTCTGGGCCTGCGATGGGGTGCAATGGGGGCTGAAGTAAATGAATAATGGTATTGGTCCCCTTGAGGACCGTGAGTTTTGGCATGAGAGACAGAACATGTGGAAAGATTGCTGGGGTCAAGTAAAAAAACATATTAAATTTGCATAAAATTACTACTGTATTCATATTTCCTTTTTAAAAATATGCCCTTTGTAGAACTGTCCACTAAAAGAGGGAAAATAGCAATCAATAATCCAGTAGCAATAAGACCTCTTCTTAGCCACATTATAACTTCTTTTTAAGATTTATTTTATTGTTTTGACAGAGGGAGGGAGAGAGACAGAGACAGAGAAAAGGGGGAGGGCCCAGAGCAGTCTCCATAATTGCACATCATCAGTTTTTGACATGGTTGCATTCCATACAGTTGTGTGTGGGGCCAGGCAGGGTGGCAACTGGGCCGGGGGCCTCCTGTCTGAGAAGCACACCCCAGTTCAGCACATGGGTCCACACGGGTCAGGGCCGGGATTCAATCCTGGGACCCTGGGGCTGCAAGGTGAGCGTTCAACCCATTGAGCCATGCCAGCATCCCCATATTATAAGTTTGAAAGAGCATATCTCATTAAAATGGCCCAGGCCTCCTTGGAGATACTTAAATCCAGGTCTGAGATAAAAAAAGGCAAACTGTTCTGATAGCAAGGAAGCTGTTAAAGACTGTCAATCATAGCAAATAACTCCAGAGCCAATTGAAAAAAAAATTCCACTAGCCTCATATGGGATATTTTGAATATCAGTAGAGATAATTGCAGAGGGTTGAAACACATCAATTAATCTTATCTGTTCAATATATGAATTCATAATTTTCCAAAAATAGTCTTAATTGTTTACCTTTAGAAACAAATCCTTATTGTTTACATTTATAGAATTCTAGGGTACAAACTCACCAGTTGGAATACTGCTAAATAAAAATAAAAAAAAGGTACTCAAACATTTATAAATACTGAAACATTCATGTTGCCTCCTTTACAATATCTACCCTAGTGTTGCCAAGTAGTTGATGACTGGTAATGTTTCTATTTAAAGTAATCATGAAAATAAATAAAGAACTAGTGCAATTTGAACAAAGTAGAATTTTATTCAGAAATAAAGGGAGTTAAAATGATTAATCTATTAACACTAATTTGGTCATAGCCACATAGATTTCATTCCTATCACTCATTTGTAAGTTTCCTAAAGTAAACCCTTGTTGTCTCCTTGCATGTTTCTTTTCCTAAATTTCTGTTTTTATTTATTTTTTTTATTTATTTAAGGTTTATTTTGTTGTTTGACAGAGAGAGAGATACAGAGAGAGACAGTGAGTAGGGGGAGGGCCCAGAGCAGTTTCCTCAGCTGTACATCATTAGTTTTCCACATAGTTTTATTCAACAAGTGGATGTGGAGCTGCACAAGGCAGGAACCAAACTGGGAGCCTCCTGCATGGAAAGCATGCCCCAGTGAGCCGGGGCCTCCCATATGGGAGGCACGACCAGGTGGCAACCAAACTGGGGGCCTCCCAAATGGAAAGCATGCCCCAGTTGAGTATATGGGTCCACATAGGCCGGGGCTGGGACTCAATCCTTGGACCCCACAGTTGCAAGGCAAATGCTCACCCCGCTGAGCAATCCTAACATCCCCCAGTTTTTATTTTTAGGTGACAACACATTTCCCTTATTTCCAAGGCTTGTAAACATTGTCACTCTCAACTCATTCTCTTTTCCATGATCTCTATACCAAAATAACTACCATGTCCTGTCAATTTTACCAGAATAATATCTTAAAGATATAGCTCCTCCTCCCCATTTCCTTTCTCAGCCCCACATTTAACCAGGTAATCAGGGCCCCAGCCTTGGAGTCCCACATTACACAGGGTTCTACTCGGGGCTTCCTCTGGACACACGCTTTGCTTCGCCAAGAGGTGAGAACACCAAGGCATTTCACTCACCTGAAGCTCACACATCCCATTCTAGATAAAGGTACCCAGCACCATAAGGATCCGTGTCTACAAATTAACAAACTCTTCTATATCCAGAGATCATCAAAAAAGGAAATGTGATATAGAAATCCAACTTTTCAACATTTGCTTCAAATCATTCCCAAATCTGAGGAATTTGTAAAAATGGGAGAAAGGCAAGAGGTGGCATTTAATAGCTCATTTCAGAGGCCAATAATCAGCATTATAGTTTTCTTTTATAACAAGGTATCGTGGGTGCAAATCATTAGGCAATACTCTTGTCTCTTGGTGGCTGGGACATCAAGCTTAAAGAAAGAAGCAGAGAAGGGAGGGAAGAAAGCCAAACTTTTCAGTGACTAGAACACAGGCCGTGACAAAATGCTGGTAAACAGAGGACAGTAGCCGCCTCTAGTTAGTCTCTGAGCCACAGATTACACAGAACAAAGCTGCTTTTTAAAATTTTGTTTTCAGCTGGATGAAAAGTAATATTTGTTCTCTATTATTTCAGAGATTTTTTTGTATCTAAAAACATGATCTTACTGTAAATATCACTGTTGAGATAGAGGAGTTAATATCAGTCTGACCACGAAACAATAGGCCTAGTTAAAAAGTTATTTATCAACATAAATGATCTTGCATATCTGACACATTTTTATGCAGAAAAGGATAGAGTAATAGACCCAGGCTTTTGTAATGCAGTGCCCTGTAACTAATGATTTTTTGAAAAATAATTTTGCATTCCTAACAATTTTATGAGGAAGCTAATGATTTCAAATGATGAATGGTTATAAAAAGAAAAAAAGACTCTGTGGTTAATGGTTTCTTATAGTGAATGAGAGGATACCACTCCTACAATTTTAGAGTCATGGTTTCTAAGTGATAATAGATCCTAAAGAGGTTTTACTTTAACCAGTGATTTGTATGTGAATCTCATAAGATGAATTTCTATGCACATTGTGTTACTTTGTTGTATATGCATGTATTGTATTATGACTCCCTTAAACATTAAGAATACTGAAAGAGAAAACCAAAATAGATTGATATTTTTTATTGCTGTCATTGCATTGATGTTGATGATCTCTTAACTTCTAGTCATTTATCTTTGCTCTTCTAATTTCTTTTTTTTTCTTTTTCTTTTAGATTTATTTTATTGTTTTTGACAGAGACAGAGAGAAGGGAGAGGTCCCAGAGCAGTCTCCACAACTGCACGTCATCAGTTTTCCACATGTTTTTTGTTCCACACAGGTGGGCAGGGGCCACACAGGGCAGGAATCGGGCTGGGGGCCTCCCACATGGGAGGTACGCCCCTTTGAGCCAGGGACTAAACCAGGGGACAAGAACTGAACTGGGTGCTTCATGCATGGGAAGCACACCCCAGTTCAGCATATGGGTCCGCACAGGCCGGGGCTGGGATTCGATCATCGGTCCCCAGGGCTGCAAAGCAAATGCTTAACCCACTGAGCCATCCCGGTTTCCCTCTTCTAATTTCTTAAAACTTGTTGGTCACAACTTTAAAGCAGACAACATAGCCATTGAAACAAGCAATGCTGTTTCTTCCAGAGTGGTTCTTCCTGAGTGGGGCCAATTTTCCACACACAGCCCTTGGCAGTCTAGAGACATTTCTGGTTTTCGCAATCGACAGGGTGCACTGCTGACATCTAGTGCATAGAGACCAGGCATGCACTGAACATTCTAAACACACAGGACAGACCCCAACAGTTAACTATCCAGTATAAAATGTCGATGTCAACCAACTTTTCCCCAAAATTGGAATGTAAAGATTTAACTTATGGCAATCGTTGATTTCCTTTCCTCACTCAGATCCAGACCAATTATTTCGTCTTTATGAAACATTAGCAATCCCGATAGCCTGTCAGAATGTGAGCTCTCCCGCCAACTGCCAGACAATTTCTCTTTGCCCCTCGGCTAGTGTGCTGCTTGCTCTGGTTTCTAACAGTCTTTACAATTGAAATGTTATTGAAGAGCTCACCCGCCTTGTCCATGCCATCAGCAGATACACTGTGTTCAGCACCTGGACAGCCATCCAACAGTTAAGTAAAGTGGGGAGATGCACGCTAATTTAATGAGGTTCTTTTTCATCTACTGAAGGTCTGAGAAGATGAATACATGAGCTGGGACACTGAATGAAAAATTTAAAAAGACTACACTTCAGAATTGACTGCATAGCTTTAAACCAGTATTATCTGCCTTGCCATCGTCATTATATGGAGAAAACGTGAAGTGATTTCCAGCTTGTTTCTAAAGTTTATTGATTCTATCTGAATAAAAAAAAGATTATTTTATGGCATCTAATAACAAAATGGCAGGCACTTTAAGACCTAAAATACGATTTCAGTGCCTGGCTCAAAGAGTTGGTCAATGTGCCATTTTATGTTGGCTGACACCTCTGTGCACAGTTCCAGAACAGTGCCATTCGGTCACAGTTTTGGCAGGTTGCTATCACCCAGAGACCTTTTTATAAGACCAACATGAGCAGTGCAATGTGAAACCCATCGTGTTATTGGATCACGTAGCTGTACCCAGTGGTCTGAAGCTTTATGAGGTAAAATCCACTTCCAAATTTAAATAGCTGCCACCCTGAGATGAATGGAAAAACACTGGCTAGCTTCTCCCAAGCTTAGAATGACCCAGACTTATTGGGCAGAAATTGCATGTATAAGATTGCCCTGTTCTCAGACTAGGCTACTCAAAAAGAGTTGTCTGTATAATACATAAAGGCAACAAATTAGTATCACTAGTAGTGTGAATATTCAGGGCCAGTCTCCTTCTGGAAGACTATACTCATATTTTAGGAATTCATGGATGAGAAGGGAATTCAATGGATAGAATATGTTATCATTCAGAAGGGACACAATTTTTGCTGCATTTTAAAGACTCTAGGTACTTGGATAAACTACCACCAGAATAAAAACTTAGGATGTTTAGCTCTGAGGTGAGTTGGGAAGCTGCTCTGATTTAGTATACCATTTTAAATGCTATGGTTCCGGGAAAGGTGGGATGGCTTAGCAGGTTAAGCACTCACGTTATAGCCCCGGGGACCAGGGATTGAATCCTGGCCCCAGCCCATGCGGACCCATATGCTGAACTGGGGTGTGCTTCCCATGCAGGAGACCCCAGTTCAGGTCTCGACCCCTAGTTTGGTTCTCATGCCCCCAGTTCGGCCCCTGGCTGGAGGGGGCATACCTCCCATAAGGGAGACCCCCAGCCCAATTCCTGCTCTGCTCGGCCCCTGCCCACCTGTGTGGAACAAAACCGTGTTGAAAACTGATGACGCACAACTATGGAGACTGCTCTGAGCCCTTCCCCTTCTCTCTATCTCTCTCTGTCTTTGTCTCTCTGTCAAAAACAAATATTAAAAATGCTATGGCTCATTTTTAGACAAATTGAAAAAAAATTTTTTCTTGATACTGTTTTGCATGGTCTAGATACTCTGTTTTCCATGGTCTAGATTCTTTCTGAGGAACGATTCCCTATGCTATGAAAACCTCTTCTGAGAATTATAATTGAAATTCTTAATAAAAATGTGGAGATGTGAAAGTGAGAAAGTATTAACATGAGAGATAAACTTAAAAGGCAATTAATTTGAACCATGTTATATTTTATTCTTGAAAATTCTCTAGAATTTTTCCATAATTTAATGCTGCAGTAAATAGAAATATTATTACATATTGGTCTTCTTTTTGTTGTATAATATGATGATAGTGTTGGGCAATTTTATCTACATAGTACAAACTCTTTAAAACCACTTCCAGAAAGTGAAGAGAACCTCTTCCTAAGCTGTAGATATTTCCAAGACAAATTATGATTCTTTGAAATGACATTTCCCACTAAAGTCTCTATATTTCTTCCACTTCTAAAAACTTAAGATTCCAATTGTTACTATTCAAATTATCCTCATTCATTTACTTAAAACCTTTTGTTTAGTGTGTCTTAAATGCAAGACTCTCTACCAGACATAATTCAGAATATGGTCACTACTTTGCCTCTTCTTGAGATGATAGTGACTGTCTGATTACAGTGAGAGAAGAAATTTAAAACATAGGCAAATATAGAAAGGAAATAATAAGGCTTATGAAGGAGTGTGTTTTATGTTGCTATTGACAAATTATCTTGGGCCCCTTCAGTGTGAAATGCTGTATACAAATGAAAATGAAGTGAAACAATTTCATTTGTTTATTTCTGCTAAAATTGTATTGGTATTTGAAATATTTCAATAATAAAATGAATATGGAAAGCAATTTTAAGTAGTAGCAGCAACGTATGCTGGAGATGCAAAGTTAGTTATAACTGACTACAAATATTACAAATAGGTCAGACGAGTATAAAGAAATGAGTTTAAGATTTGATCAACTCTTTTTTTTACCATAGGGGCTTGAAGTAACTGAACAGAATTAAATTTTTATTTTCTCCAAATAGATCTGAGATTTAGCATTCATATATGAAAAGTAAGACAATAAAGGAACCAAGTAATCTACAGATGCTTGGGACAAAGTAGTGATGAAGAATTTGGCAGAACAAGCATTTGAGAATAAGCCTTTCATTTTAATCATAGGTTGACATTAATATGAAAAATGAAGGATGAGAGTTTTGCCTGTATGACTGCATGTAAAAATGCTCTAGGCACTGGTATCCTAACTTGAATAATTGTAAAGTACTTTGGCAGGGTTAGGAGTTTGATGTGGTTGAATGGCAGTGCACTGAGATGAAACTGGATTACAATGATCGTCATGGGAGGCCCCCTTTGCCATCATACAAATGAGCCAAACACTAGAAAATAGCTCCAGTACATCTGCTTATAATGGTGTTTGGCATTTAAAACAAGATTACTTGGATCATCTGTGATATCTTAACAATGATCCAGTTCCCAGCTTGCTAATAATTCATGCATTTCCATATGGGAAAATAAAACTTGTTGTCTGTGCAGAAACATAACATGTAAGCTTCATTCTACTCTAAAATGAACATGATGATAAATAATTGAAAATGAAGCTCTTCTTTATTTTTTTTCCTTCTGGTAATACACTCTGAATTTCATGGATACCTAAAGTAGAGGGACTTTACTAGGATACAGGTTCTACTGCAAAGTCAACACTGTATGCACATCTATAAAACACATTATTAGAGACTGAGATAGAAACATGAACCTCTGCTTGATTAGGGACTTAACACAATTTAAACAAAAGCAGCTCAGACGCTGTTTCCCCAAAGGAAAATAAAGCCAGTCAGATCTGCCAGATAAGGATCTCTGGGGAAAAGATCATAGAATCTGTATCTTCTAAAAAGCTCTCCCAGTGCTTTTGATGATCCATTATTCTTGGGAACCACTAATCTGGATGAAACTTACTTTTAACCAAAATACAATTTCAAAGAACTGAGACTCTAATCCAGTTTTGTAAAATGAAAACCTTTCAGATATAATGGAAGCTCCATATGTAAAAGAACCTCAATATGTAAGGGTAAAGTATTTAATGGTTTATTCTCCCACAAAATTCGTTGGGTTGATGGGCTTGGGTTTTTGTGTAGAAGAAAAGGTCTTCTTACAGTAGAGCCTATTTGCACTGTATTCTAACAACTAGGGAATGAATTTCTCACATCTTAGTAAAGAAGAATCACAATAAATTAAATCAAAGTATAATTCAGGATCATCCAGTTCTGCAATTTATGTCCTTGCAAGGTGACTTGATTTGTATTTGCTTTGGCATTTCATACACTTTGACCAAAGATAAGGTACTAAATATTTTATCACTATTTTATGCTTGATTTGCTTGTATCCAGAAATTTGACAAACCACTGATAGTTCCAGATCCAAGGTGACTTTGAAATGAATTCATTCAATAAACATTTACTAAGTGAGTATCTTGTGTCGGGCCCTGATTTGTCTGATAAAGTAAAACTCTTTTATTAGTTTAGTATCCATTAAGGGCATTGCAAATCATTTATTGATTTTTTTATGGATATATGAGAAGTGTCAGCTACCAAAATACATAAGAAATGGGGTGATTCAATTATTAAGTATGAAATATCCGTAACGCATGATTGACTGCCCGCTCTTATCTCTGTTCAGTTCAAAGTCATTTATTGCACTACCATGATGTTCAAGATGTTGGTTAAGGTACAAATGTGGAAACTGCATTCTGTTAGCTCACAATTTTAAGTGAAAATATCAACATCCTAAATTGCTGTTCTCTGTGTCTCTTCAGAATATCACAAGTCATCTATTGATTTTAAAAAATAAAAGGAAACATCTTCCAATAGAAATAGATCTAAGAAATCCTTCAGTGGAAAATATAAAGCTATATTAAAAATAAACTATGTTACACATTGTATAATTGTATTATAAAAGACATAAGAACAATATTTTATTCAATGTCATCACAATTTTTTTAAGATAGCTTTAAACTTTGGCAGATCTGATGACTCTCTTTAAGAATTTAACTTGTGGGGATGCCAGGATGGCTCAGTAGGTTGAGGGCTTATCTTGCAGCCCCAGGTTCCAAGGATCACATCCCAACCCCAGCCCATGTAGACCCATATGCTGAACTGGGGTGTGCACCCAGTTCAGTCCCCCCTGCCCACCCCCAGCCCCGGGGCGAGTTTTGCATGCGGAAGGCCCCCCAGCCTGGTTCCTGCCTCGAGCGGCCCTGCACTCTCCTGTGGAGTGAAACTATATCGAAAACTAATGATGTACAACTATGGAGACTGCTCTGGGCCCTCCCCCTTCTCTCTGTCTCTCTCTCTCTTACTGTCAAAAACAGTAAAAATAAATCTTCCAAAAAAATTTCACTTGCACATTTACATATATATTGAGGTCAGAACTGCCAGTATGCCTGCATATTATTGACAAAACCAGCTTTTGATAATGATCTTGTGTTACCTCGATAAGTAATTGTACTTGGTCAAGATTCAGTTTGATTAAACCCACTTTTACTATACAGAAATGGTGATATAGTAAAATTAAGTACCTGTGGATATGTTGTATAATTTCTTTTTATGCTTTACCCAAATTTGTCTGTTATGACTTCAAATATGAACTGAAAAAAAAAAGACATATAATACATGCACTTAGGTCCTCAGAATGATTTCATTTGTTTAAGAACGTTTTTCTATTGACAAAAGGTCCCATTTCTCAGGCCATTGCTGATCTTGTCATGGCCAAAAGTGCAAGTAACACACACATTTCTGTTGGAGGAACCCCTGTCTCTCAGCAGCCAGGACATTCCAAGGACAGCAGAAATCCCAAATCTCCCCAAAGATTGGAGCAAACCCTCAGAGGATTATTGCCTCAAGTCTGCATCAGGCACCCCCATGTGTGTATTCTCTGTGTTGTATCACGTTGCTCTAGATTTGGGATTCAAGGTTGTGGTCATTGCAAAAGCAACTAAAACAAAAATGAAGAGGGTAAAGACAGTCAACTATATGGTGATGGAAGAACTGACTCTGGGTGGTGAGCATACAGTGCAATATATAGATGATGCATTCTAGAATTGTATACTTGAAACCTATATAATTTTACGAACCAGTGTTACTCCAATAAATTTAATAAAAGTTGAAATAACTAAATTTCTAAAAGAGAATATCTATTTATCTATATAACTATAACTATATACATATACACATACATATGCATATCTCAACATGAAAAATGTATGAGTATAGAAAATTTTCCAAACATTTAAAGAGGTAGAGACGCACTAATGCATTAGCTTCATTCTAATTTCCCAGTTTTTCACTGGGGGTGCTCTTCAGTTTTCAGAATGCTCTTTCAATGGAGCCCAAACCATCACTCAAGGTCTTGAGTTCTAGGTGGCAGTGGCTGGTGGAGAGATCTGTAGCTCATCAAACTTAATGAAACTAATGGAGGTTTTGGCTGGAAAGACTCATAAGCCCTAGACTTCAACCTAGGAAGTCCTAGAAGGCATCTTGTGACCACAAGAAGAAGACAACACAGCAGAAAAAGAATGAAGAAACACATCAAGCCCTACATCAAGCCAACCTGCCCAGTGACTTGCACCTGAGGGAGACAGTGAATTTGGGGGTTTTGTTCAATAGTTTCTTTTGCCACATATACCTGAAAGACATCTGGCTGATAGACTGAAGACATCGTCCCCTATGTGAGCCTTTGTCTCTTACATGATAAATATGGAAATGTCTATAAGGGATTCATAGGCAGGCTAAAATACTTCTTTCATGAAATTATTCTTCCTTAAAGTAACATGAATTAAGTAATAGGAGGGCTGTTCAGAAAAAATCCAGCCATTGTCAATATAATGAGAATGGTTACATGGTCGGATACTTTCCAGACAGCCCTCTATAGCATATTTCAATTTTTACATAGTTATCATAATTAAAGTCATAATTCAATTCTGTGCCCCACTGCAACAAACATCTTTAAGTTGGAGTTCAATCATCTTTCCACAATTTTATTTATTTCCCTACTATATATATCTTTTTTTTTTTTTTAAGATTTATCTTATTGATTTTTGACAGAGAGAAACAGAGACAGAGAGAGACAGAGAGAAGGGGGAGGGCCCAGAGCAGTCTCCACAGTTGACACCAGTTTTCCATATAGTCTCACTCCACAGGCGGGCACAGGGCTGCGCAAGGCAGGAACTGTGCCGGGAGCCTCCCACATAGGTCCCAGCAAGAACCGAACTGGGGGCACACCCCAGCTCAGCATGTGGGTCTGCATGGGCCAGGGCCAGGATTCGATCCTCGGTCCCCGGGTCTGCAAAGCAAGCGCCTAACCCACTGAGCCATCCCAGCTTTCCCCCCTACTATATTTTTTCTTTATTTTAATGCTTCTCTGTGGCAATGTCTTTCACTAAAAACCATTTTAATGGCAAAATTTTAATTGTTCAAAATAAAATAGAATATATCATCTCGATTTCTTCATTATTAGTTAGGAAATATTTCTTTAGAAATTCCATTTGCAGCAATATCAAAAATTTGCATTGAATAAAAACTATTTTGTACTAACAATATAACATTGATATAGTTTGACATGTAAATCAGATTGTTAAAACTTTCTCAGAAATTACTCAGAATTATAGGATTGGGACCAAAAGATGATGGCACAAAATTAGTTCATGGGTTTTTAATAAATAAATTAAAGAAAACATATTTTCTGCATTCTTAATTTTATGTCATCATTGAACAACTAATGCATATGTAGGTAGATACACACACAGATTATATAAATATATATTCTACTCTATGCTACTACATCTTGGTTTTTATTTTCTAAACCAATGAAAGGATGAAACATATCACAAGGAATAAAGACATTTGAAAGAATTTCTGGTTTCTGTTGTGGCGTCTTTTGTAACTATCTGTATAAGAGACAGGTAACAATAGAAGGCAGTCTCAAGTAGTAATATCAATTGCAGACTTATTCCAGGATAGTAGAATAATTTCTCAGTCGATCACTGTGCTGATCGATAGGCCTGGATGGTGAGAACTATGTCTAAAATCCAAAACTGTAGAGGAATAATAAGATTCAGGCGACCCAGAAACACAATATGGGTAAAATCAGCACATGGAAGACTTTTGCTGAAAGGATAAAAAAATGCTAAAATATATCAAAGGATATGCAGAAGAACTTGAACTTCAACCTACTGGGACCTGTGTGCTCAGGAATAAACGGGTAACCAGTCCCTTTGGCGACCTGCAGAAGGGTGAGTGAGCATCGTTTTCAGCTCTTGTGCCTCTCAGATACAGATTGACGATTCCTGGAGAATGTGATGGCTGAGTTCACTCTCTCACCCACACTCTATGGTTATGAAAAGCTATGACTCCTCGATCGGCAATGTTTTAAAGAGCTCATGCACTCGGAAGACTCAGTTTACCAAAGGGATATTGAGGAGCTGCTTTCAAAAGAAATGAAAATAATTTTAATTGGGCCAAAAATATAATGTCTGCACCAACAGTCCAGGCTCCAATCCAAATTAGTCCAGAGGAGAAAGATCGTAAGGGCTGACTGACGTGGTAAAGACGGATAAAAGCCATCAACTAAAGAAAAATAATCTGAAAGAATGTTTTAGGGGATGGGGAGGCCAGGATAGCTCAACGAGTCGAGAGCTTGCTTTGCAACCACGAGGTCCAGGGATTGAATCCTGGCCCAGTCCGTGCAAGTCCGTATGGGGAGCTGCAGTGCAACTGGAAACTGCCATGAGGGTGGCGAGAGTTCTTGCCTCCCATGAGGGAGGTCCCGAGCTTGGTTCATGCCCCACACAACCCCATATCCACCTGTGGGGAATGAAACCATGTCACAACTAATGATGTGCAACTATGGAGCCTGCTCTGAACCCTCCCTGACTTTCTCTCTCTCTCACCTTCTCTCAAACAATAAAATAAATCTTAAAAAAAAAAAAAATGATAGAGAGAATGTTTTATACACTTCTTCCAAACACAATTCATAAATTATAGTTTACAATACTGTTTGGCTACAGTTATTTCAAAGGAGAGAACACATCAAGTTTTTTCCTTTCCAAATTTCCCAGATAGGGAAGCAAACAAACAAAGCTTTTGAAAACATTAAAGCCTAGAATAAATTTTCTTTCTTCTGGCCCAGTTGGTGATACTAATTTTAATGTTACTTTGCATTCATGTCACTTCTTGAGCCTTTACCTTTTTATCTAGAGTGTATAAGGTGATAGGGTGATCCCATGTACTTTGTTAGCTCCTGCTTTTCTCCCTACACTGAGTTGCACAAAAATAGACATGTATTTGAAGGTGTAAAAACTTTTAACAATTATTTTTATTAATGGGCTGCAAGTACCTTATACAAGATTCCAAGATTCCTTTTTAAAAGATGGGTACCAGTCCTGACATGAATCTTGAAATTTGAAGCCTAGAGAATCTAACAGTTACATTCATATGACAAGGCATTATTTCTCGACCATCTGACATTAATATCTTCAGAACAATACAATGCCACAATTTTACCAGAAAAGTATTATTTCCGTGAGTCAATCAATCCTGCTCCTGATTTTCTAAAATATCTATTTTATTGTTTTTGACAGAGGCAGACAAAGACCGAGAGAGACAGAGAGAGAGGGGAGGGCCCAGAGCAGTCTCCATAGTTACACGTCATCAGTTTTCAACATGGTTTTGTTTCACACAGGTGGGTGGGGGCCACCCAGGGCAGAAACTGGGCTTGGGGCCTCCTGCATGGGAGGTATGCCCCCTCAAGCCAGGGGCCTAGAATTGAACTGGGTACCTCCCACATAGAAAACACACACCAGTTCAGCATATGGGTCAACACGGGCCGGGACCAGGATTTGATCGTCGGTCCCCAGGGCTGCAAAGTGAGCGCTCAACCCACTGAGCAACCCTGGCTTCCCAGTTACTGATTTTTTAACCATTCAATAAGAGTAGTCAAAACACATTTTTATACTGAATATGTGAAGTATCTTGATTGTGTGTGTGTGTGTGTGTGTGTGTGTGTGTGTGTGTGTGTGGTTTACTAGTGGTTCTAGTATATCCACATAGTTGTGGAACCATCTGCACTAATTTCAGAACATTTTCATCATGCCCAAAGAAATTCCATACCCATTAGCATTTACTTTAGGTTCCCTCCTTGCACCACCAACCAGCCTCTCCTGGACACTAATATACTTCGTGGTTCTATTAATTTGCCTTTTCCGGACACTAGTCTAGAACTCTAAAGGGACTCATCCAGTATGTGGTCTTTTGTGTCTGGCCTAGCTCATTCCGCATAATGTTTTTAAAATTCACTCCTATTGTATATCAGTCCTTTACTTCTTTTTATGCCTGAATAATATTTGATTGTATGGCTATATTATATTTTGTTTGTTCATTCATTAGTTGATGGGCATTTAGGTTGTCTCCACATTTCAGCTTTTATGAATAATGATGCTGTGAACATCCGTGTACAAGTTTCTACGTGGACACCACTCTGCGGGCAATACCTAGAAGTGGAATTGCTAGGTCAAATGATAACTATATATTCATATAACTTTGAATTGCAAAACTAATCTCCTATACCATTTTCCCTTCTTCTGTATCCTCTCCAGCACCATCAGACTTCTTGATTAGCTATTGTAGTGGATATAAACTGGAGTCTCAGTTTGGTTTATATTCAAGTTTCCTAACGATTAGCAGTGTTCAGCATTTTGTGTGTGTGTGTTTATTGACCATTTGTATAACTTCTCTGGAGAAATATTTACTCAGATCTTTTCATCATTTTTTAATTGTGTCTTTTTTCTTTTCACTACAAAGTTAATCGTGTTCTTTATATATTGAATGCAAGTGATTGCTACTTTTTTACCTTACGCGATACATGGTTTGAAAATAGTTTTTCTCACTGTGGGTTGTCTTTTTACCTTTTTCTTTTAAGGTTTATTTTGTTTAAGAGAATGAAAGAGAGACAGAGAGAAGGGGGTAAGGCCCAGAGCTGTCTCCGTAGTTGTACATCATTAGTGGTGACAGGGTTTCATTCCACACAGGTGGGTGTGGGGCCACGTGGGGTGGGAACTGGGGGCCTCCTGTGTAGGAGTGAGAACCTTTGCAGCTAAGCCATCTTGGCAGTTACCAGTTGTGCAGCAGTTCAGCATATGGGTTTCCACCAGCCTAGGCCAGGAATCAAAGCCCAGACCTCAAGATTGCAAGGCAAGTGCTCAACCACTGATCTATCCCAGCATCCCTAGTGAGATTTTTTTTTTTATATACCCTCAGTCTTTATTTCTCATGCAAGGTGCCATTGCAGGTAACCATCAGAAAGCACACTGCTGTTTTCAGATATCCAGAACTGAACAAAAACATTTTAGCAAGCTGCTTTACTCTATGTAGAAAATTAGTGAACATCTTCAGAGACTAACACTAGGAAGTAAAATGGACTAACACCGTTCATTGATACGCTTATGAATTACTCAGCAGTATTACCCTAGGCTGTTTTTGTAGGAAAGAATTACAATCGCTCTGGCCGCCTGAATTATAAAATGCTTAAGGCCATTGGGATTATTATCTTTGGAGAAATGTCTATTCAATTCCTTTGCCCATTTTTAAATTGAGTTGTTTGATTTATTTTATTCGTTGAATTGTAGGAGTTCTTTATATATTTTGGATGTTATTTCTTTATCAGATATATATGATTTGCAAATATTTTCTTCCAAACCATAGGTTGCTTTTCCCCTATTGATTGTGTCCTTTGATGTAGAAAAGTATTTTTTTTAAGATTTTTTTAAATTTTTTAATTTTTTTTGACAAAGAGAAAGAGAGAGACAGAGAGAAGGGGGAGGGCCCAGAGCAGTCTTCATAGTTGACAGCATTAGTTTTCCATAGTTTCACTCCACAGGTGGGCACAGGGCTGCGCAGGGCAGGAACTGGGCCGGGAGCCTCCCACATAGGCCCCGGCAAGAACTGAACTGGGGGCACACCCCAGCTCAGCATGTGGGTCCGCATGGGCCCACATGAGCCAGGGTTCGATCCTTGGGCTCTGGGGCTGCAAAGCGAGCACTTAACCCACTGAGCCATCGCAGCTTCCCCTAGAAAAGTATTTAAAAACCTACGTTATATAGTTGTACGTATCTATTTAGAGTTCTGTTGCTTCTGCTTTTGGTGTCACATTCAAGATATCATTGCCTTGGGGAAGCTGGGATGGCTCAGTGGGTTAAGCGCTCACTTTGCAGCGCCGGGGACCGAGGATCGAATCCCGGCCCCGGCCCATGTGGAACCATGTGCTGAACTGGGAGCTCCCCTAGTTCAGTTCTCTCTCTGTCTCTGTATCTCTCGCTCTCTCTCTCTCTCCCTCTCTGTCAAAAATAAATAAATAAATAAAAATATATAAAAAAAAAAAGATATCATTGCCAAGTTCGACGTCATGAAGTATTTCACCTAGGTTTCTTTCTAGAAGGATAATAGTCTTAGATCTTATATTTAGGTCTTTATTTTGAATTAATTTTTGTATGGGGTGTAAGATAAAGGTCAAATTTTAGCCTTTTGCATATGAATATTAGATGTGCACTTTTTTGACTTTGCTTGGTGTTTGTTGGGCTTCTTAGGTAAATTAATGTTTTAAATCAAATTTGGAATCTATTATTATAATTTTCAATTCTAGAATTTCTATTTGGTTCTTTTATTTTTCTATAATCTCTATCAATATTTTGTATTTGGTGAGACATTATTTTTATGCTTTCTTTTAATCTTTAGACATTGTTTTCTTTAGTTCTCAGAACATATTTAAAATAATAGATTTTTTTAAAGTATATTTTTTTAGAGAGAGAGAAAGAGAGAGACAGAGAGAAGGAGGAGGGCCCAGAGCAGTCTCCACAGTTGCGCATCATCAGCTTTCTACCTTATTTCATTTCACAAGTGGGTGCGGGTCCGCACAGGGCAGGAACCAGGAACCAGCCCGGGACCTCTGGCATGGGAGGCACACCCCTGTGAGCTGGGGGCTTCCCACATAGGAAGTTTGCCTGGTGAGAACCAAACTGTGAGCACACCCCAGCCCAGCACATGGGTCCACAAGAGTGGGCCCCAGGACTGCAATATGAAAGCTCAACCCGCTGAGCCATCACGGCATCCCCACAATTGATTTAAAATTTGACTAGTTAAGTTCAATGTGAATTTCCTGAGGGATCATTTCTATTGAACGCTTTTTTGCTTGTGTATGGGTCTAATTTTCTTGTTTGTTTGTTTTTTTAATGTTTCATTTTTGTTGTTGTTGTTTAAAAAATGTGGCAAGTATGGAAATCAGATCATCTACTGGAGTTTTTTGTGTTACTGTTTAGTGGTAATGGTGGTGGTGGTATTTGTTTACTAACTTTCCTGAACTAAGTACGTGAAGTCTGTATTCTTTGTCATATGTGATTACTGAAGTCCTTGCTCAATTAGTTAGTAGTCAGCTAATTAATGGTCAGAGATCTCCTTACATGCTTTGAACCTATACATTTCCCAGTCTGCTGAGGGCCATTCTGTGTGTGTTTGGGTATGCATTCAAAGTTTAGGCAGGCAATCTACAACTTCACCTTTGCTACTTGTTCCAGTATATACAGAGCCCCCAGGTTAGCTAGTAATGAAATGAAGGCCTTCGTAGACCTTTGCTGGCCATATATACACTGGAACTTTTCAAAGACCCCTGTAGGTATCTCCCTCCCCAGTTCTTCCTTTTATGATTTTTGGTCAGCTTCCTACCTGCTTAACTCTTACCATTGCCTCAGGCAGCTTTAATTGTAAACAATTGCTGCTGATGGTATTGTACAAATATAAACTCAGGGTTAAAAGCTGTTCACATTAAATGAGCTCTGAGTCAGGTCACACAAAGATAAACCCTACAAGTGACTGTTTTGATGGAATTGCTAGATGTGACAGTTGCTGTCTGCCTCTCCAGTGGCTGCAAGGCTCGTGGTTCAGAAGGCTACTATTTTTGTTTCCAAGACCTCAGAACTAAAAAAGAAAGGGATGGGAATATGTTAAAATACCACCAAACATTCTGCTCTTATGAGATCCATACTTGTGTGTGTGTGTGTGTGTGTGTGTGTGTGTTCGTGTGAATAAATGCTCCTTGGATTTTTGCAGTCTTTTAGTTAATTCCTAGAGTTCTGAAAAAGTTGATTTTGGGAAGGAAGGTTGGAAAGCTGAGTAAAGAGATTAAGAACTACAAATTGGTAGTTACTAAAGAGTCATGGGGATGTAAAGTAAGGCACAGAGAATATAGTCAATAATATAACAACTATGTATAGTGCAAGGTGGGTACTAGACTAGTCAGGATCACTCCATAAATTATAAAAATGTCTAAGTACTATGCTGAACACCTGAAACTAATATATAAAATTATTATTTTTATTTTTTTATTTTTATTGTTTTAGACAGAGAAGAAGAAAGAATGGCAGACAGAGAGAGACGGAGAGATGGGGGAGGGCCCAGAGCAGTCTCTACAGTTGTGTCATTAGTCTTTGATATTGTTTCACTCCACAGGTGTGCACGGGGCTGTACAGGGCAGGAACCAGGAAGGGGGCCTCCTACATGGGAAACACACCCAGGACGGGAGCTGAACCAGGGGCTTCCCACATGGGAAACTTGCCTGGGCGAGAACCAAACTGGGGGCCTCTTATATGGGAAGCACATCCCAGTTCAGCACATGGTTCACGTGGGCCTGGGCCAGGATTTGATTCTCAGATTCTGTGGGCTGCAAGACAAGTGCTCAACACGCTGAGCCATCCCTGCTTCCCCTAAAATAATTTTGAATGTCAACTGTAACTGAAAAATAAAGAAATAATTTTAAAAAGTAAAAGAAAAAAGTTGATTCGGACAATTTTACCAGTCAGGATTTTAACTGTTTTCACAGTAAAACAGATTTTTGAAGGTTTTACTCTGTCATTCCTATACTTCCACATATTTTACAATAGTTAATAGTCTCTTATTAAATCACTTAATGTCCTTTATTAATGTTCAAATAATAAGTATTCAGGGATCCTGCCTGAATACTTGTCTAAGGTGGGTAATACGTGCACAATTATATCACTTGGAAGATTAGTTCTTATTTATGGGAGTAACTGCAATCTCCTAGACCTGGTCCTCTTTCTGAATAAAATTTAGTGTCAGTGACTTACGGGTTTTGGGTTTAGAATATCATATTTACATTGATTTGTACTGGCAGCTATTTTACAAGATATCATTTAAATTATTTTTGCAATAAATAATGAATCTATTTACACTCTGAGAAGGGGAAAGACACTGAGCATGACTTTAGAGGATTTTCAAGAGATGAGTTCAAACAGGTTTTGGCAGCTTTTAAAATTAATTTTATTTAAATTACAAGTGTTTTTAACTCCCTTCCGGATGCAATTAACATAAACCATAGATAGGTATTCTATTTCTTTATAATGCAGGGGAGAAATTGTGCACAATTACATAGTTAGAGGTTTAAACTCAAATACATTCTTAAATGCAAATTGTCTATTTTGTTCATCTGATCTAAATAATTAGAATTTCACTTAAAAAGCCAAAAAGCATCAGACACTTCTGTCTGTTAACTGTACCCATTCACTGAATTTAAAATGCTAATATCCATTGGCTGTTCTTAAAATGTTGTACATTGAACATAATACTCATTATTGAAATAGATTTCAATGAATGTTGAAAAAGGGAGAAAGTAAAGATTTTGTACATTTAAATATGTTTTCAATTTGGCTTTCACAAGAGCTATTTATAAATAAAACATTTTATTGCTTATCTTGTAAACACACATCCAAAGTGGATGAAAAGCATTCAGAAAAATCACAAATGTTAAAATACATTCATTGGGGTTCATAAAATATGAACTTTGTATGATACTTTGGCAACAGCTATAGAAAATGACTTTTTATAATGTTAACATTATAAAGAAAACTTAGTTTTAAGGGAACTTCAAAGAAATGGAAAATTAAAGGATTTTGGATTCAAATGACATTCGTACTCTTCAGATAGCTCTAAGAATCCCCTGACCATTGTAACTCTTAAAGGATTACCATCTACTGAAGGTTCATTAAATATTCCATTGTTTCAATACCATTTTCATTGTTTATGAGCTTTTTATTTAAAAAATATAATGTTAACCTTAAACTATGTAATAACAAAGCTCTTCTGGACCATCTAGAAATGGATCCATTTATGAAGATTTCATAGTAGCAAAAGTAAACTGAATTCCACCCTTGCTAGAGAAAGATGTATATGATATCAAAAGGCCCACTGAAGGAAAAACACACTGAGAGTTTTGGCTTAGCAAGCGAGTTTATTAAAAATGGCCAAAAACAGCCGGGCCAGGCTAACACCAAAGACGGCATCAGCGTTTTGGAGGAGGGGAGAGCATTTTACAGTGGAAGGATATCCAGAAGTACCAGCCTCCAGGCTGGGCATGTTTTGTGGACAGTCTGGCACCAAGTCCCGGCCGCCTCAGGATGGGGCGGAGAGGCCCCCCTGGCCAGCTTCAGCAACAGAAAATTTCTGCAGGTAGGTACCTGGGCTGTTGCAACCAGATACCTGGAGCTAAGCTTGGACCTGGAATAGTTCTCATGGTACTCTTTTAACCTTCTCCTTTCCCACCAATGAGCCAAATTGGCCTTAACAGATATTTGCTTATGATTTAAGTAAATGGTATAGGAAAAGAATCAAGAAGATTGTGATGTAAGAATAAGAACTTATGGACATTAAGTTAGAAGTATAACATAGCAATGGAATACCTGAAGCCCTGGATTTTGCCCTTATCTGATGTCCTGCTAAACCAGCTATATGAGGGGGACCCAGAAATAAACAGAATTTATATATACAAATTATGTATTTATTCTTACATGTTTAAACTTCAGTCACCTTCAAAGTACCCTTTGCTTGATGCAATCTCTCAAGACACTTTTTCCATGCTCAAAACTCATCAATTTTGATGACTTTTAGTGCTTCTGGTGTTTTTGTTTCACCTCTTCCACATTGGCAAAATATTTCCCTTTGAAAACTTCTTTCATCCAGGAAACAAAAAATAAGTCACTGGGGGTAAGACTGGGTGAGTAGGAAGGCTGGGGAATGGGAATCATGCTGGTTTGGGGTCAAAAAGTGCTGATCATTCAGCACAGTGTGGGAAGGTGTGTTGTCATGGTGGAAGAACGAACCAGTCGTCTGTTAGCAACAACTCAGGATGTTTCTTCCACAAATCGTGACACAACCTTCTCAAAACATCCAGATAAAAAATTCAGTTGACCATCTGACCAGGAGGAACAAATTCTGAGTGTGCAATCCCTCTCACATCAAAGAAAGATCATTTTGGTTTTTTGGTTTTTGGGTTTTTTGGAGGGGGGGAGGTCCTCCTTGTGTATAGTTTTCCCATCTGTAAAATGATGTTATTATCCAGATTTCAGGGTGCTATGCAAAATAGGTACACAATCTATGATAATTTTTTATTAAGAAAAAATAAGTAGAAACATATATTAGGTAGTAGAAGCCTGAATTAGTTTGGACAATCTATGTTGCATGTTAACTCCCTAGCCTTGGAGGTCCAATAGGAAGCCAGTGAGTTCCTCTAGAAGAGATGAGTGAAAAATTCAAGCACTTTTATTGAAAACAGTGTTGGGAGTGATTGACTTGTTCCCCTCTATTCAAGATACAGTCTCCAAGCGATCCGTGATGTCTCTGAGGGGTTCTCATGTAGATTCTATCAGCAATGCACAACATATTCAAAGGGCGAACCTCAGGAAACTGACCTTCAAAGACAGATGTGTTGCATGAAGTAGCCCCAACCCAGAGAAGACTGTGATAGACAGTGACTTATCCCCAACTTCTAAGCCACAACTTACAGGGAAAACTCTGTGAGGAGATCCCATATACTAACATACATGCGACTCACAATTGGGAGGTGTCTTTTGTTTCAGTTAAGAACACATCTTACATCCTGGCTAAGATCCCTGGCTCAGTTTGAATGCCTACCCCCTCACTTACTAGCTATGAGTTTGGCTGCGACTCAGTTTCCTTGCATATAAAATTGAATGACTAATCAATCCAAAAGGATTATTGTGAGCTTTCAATAATATTATGTATAGAAATTACTTAGCGAAGTGACAGGCACATTATAAACACTCACTGTATATTGATATAGTAATAAATTATTATTGGGAAACAGTATAACGTACACCAGGATTGTTAATAATACGTGTGCAGGAAATACCTTCATCTAAATGCACCATAAAAATTTGCTGCAACATTTGCAGAGGGAGGCCAATTATTTGTCCGTTGTAAATGTGTCTGATTCCAGAAGGTTTTTGGTTATAACCCATGAGTATTCACAAGTTTTTATATAAAGTATGTCAGGTACAAAGTTCTTAAATTGAAAAACCTTAAACCATGTAACATTTAGGAAGAACTTGAAATTTGTACCCAAATATCACTTTTTTTTTAAGTGTGAACGTAATCGTGCCTTATTGTAAGTGAGGTGTCATAGAAAACATAGTCACAGTTCTGCTTCAAAGAAACAGTTGCATTGACAAGGGAAACTAAAAAATGACTGAAAATGGGTTTGAAGAGTTAAAGTATTTAGTGGGTGATAGACAAAATTGGTTTCAAGATATTATCCTAGCATTGATTTTTATCATCACAGCAACATCTACCCTCATTAAAAAACAGGTTGGGTAATAATCAACATTTGTGTGTATTTATTAGTGTTCCACTGTCCTCTGTTAAAATGTTCTGGTAAATATTTGAGAGAAATACCTGAAATAGGGAGCATTTGGATGAACTTAAGAGGTGAGAAAGATGCCACAAGACAGCAAGTTGAGCGAATATGACTGACAGAGCAGACCAATCTAGAATGAAAAGTGTTCTTTAAAATATGCTCCTCACTGAGCTAAAGGCTGAGCAATTGGTATTACGAGATCCCCAGGAAATATAAATTGAGATTCATCACTTTTCTCGAAGACAACAGAAGGAACATAAAGTTTAGTAGGAATTGAACCAGGCTCTTATTGGATGAGTAGATCTGGAAAAACCCAGTTTTTAGACATACGTAGAATGGTGTGTGTATTTCTCTATGCTTCAGATTTCTCACCTGTGAAATGAGGATGGAATGCCATATATACATAAGGATGCACATTGATATTTGAATTTTGGATAAACAGTGAATAATTTGTATTCATTTGTCTCACTCAATATTTAGGACATATTTTTAGTAAAATGAATTCATTGTTGATCTGAAATTTAAATTTAACTGGGCATCCTTGATTTTTATTTGCTAAACCTGGCAACCGAAATGAGAATGATAATGACTTGTAAAGCTCCATAGAATTAGTACATATTAAGTACTTAGAACTGTATCCAACAGAAAGTGCTCAATTAATGTTAGCTTTTAGTAAAATGACTACTAATACCACCATCATGTGAATAGAAAAGACTTTTTATGAACTAAGATCTATTGTCATTTTCCATGTACAAATATTTGACTATGCATGCATCCAAAAGTCATAATCTCTCCACGCAAGTAATTTTTTAACCTGAATGGATGCTATTTGGGCCTTACATTATTGCATGGATGGCAACATGATGTTTATAATCATGCTTATAGCTTTGGTTTGCCAAATTAATCCTTTAGGAGTTGATTGTTTCCAGTTAGGTATCTATTTTCCAATTTGGTTATCTATTAGAGAAAAATGAAGAATGACATCTGGCTTTGTATGAAATGAGTCAACTGGCTGGTCTTTTTCAAGGCACTGATAGTTGAAATAAAACTTTCCTAATTCAAGATATATTTCACTTACTTTCTAATGAGGGAAATGGAAAACACTAGTATTTTGAGAATGAGTCTAAGCGTATAACACTTCTAGGTACAATTCCCTTTCGATCTGTCAGAATTCCTGCCCCGTTTTGGTCCAAGAGACACAAAACTTTGGTTTGCTCCAAGAAAATTTTATTATCTAAGCAGAATTATTACTAGCATCAAATTCTTTTGTTTGTTTCAGCCACATTCAAGTGTAAGTAGTACCATTTAAGGGATACACAATCCAATTCTGTTGTCACCATCCAGGCTCGAAAATATCCTTCAATGTATACAAAGAGAATGAAGTCTTAGAGGACAATCCAGAGTATTAGATGTTGGTGAAGTTACAGCCAATCCCCAGAAAGAGGAAAAATAGAACCCCAGAAAGGTTTGGGTATTACGATTGAAAGAGGGGGGTGCTAGGATGGCTCAGTGGGTTGAGCGCTTGGGTTGAGCGCTTGTCTTGCAGCTCCAGGGTCTGAGGATCGAATCCCAGTCCCAGACCAGGCCCCGGCCCCGGCCCCGGCCTGTGTGGACCCATATGCTGAACTGGGGTGTGCTCCCAGCGCAACTTTTGCTAGGGTGAGCTTCCCATGTGAGAGACCCCCAGTTTGGCTTCAGACCCAGGCATACTTCCCATTCAAGAAGACCCCTGCTCAGGGGAGGCTTTATACCTGGTTCCTGCCTTATGCAGCCCCACACCCACCTGTAGAGTGAAACTATATCGAAAACTGATGACGTACAACTATGGAGGCTGCTATGGGCCCTCCCCCTTCTCTCAGTCTCTCTCAGTCTCTCTGTCAAAAACAATAAAAATGAATCTTAAAAAGAAAAAATAATTGAAAGAGGGTATGGCTCCTGCCTGTCTGACTGCCTTGGAAATTGGCAAGTTTCCCAGAATTCCCCAGCTCACCAGGATGTTAATGAGGGGAATAGGGATGGCAGCGTGGAGACCCCAGGAAATTGGCTTAGGATAGCCCAAGTCCAGTTCTCACACATGTTGAGGGGACATAAATTGTCACACATGTCATCTCAGGTAGTCAAAGTGGTGCAGAGAGGACACTAAGAGCCAACAGAGTCAGAATGGTCCTTCCTAGTGGATAGAGCAAAGGCGATATAACCAGAGACCAAATGACAAAGTAAATCTTTGTGCAGATATTGTCATATGAGTACAGTAGTTCACGTTAATGTTCACATGCAACGCCTGAGGACAAGATGCTATATATTTCTCCCAACCTGCAATTAAATTCTTCTCTAATGAGAAATGGCAGAGGAGATATAGCCTACATTGCTTCAGTTTTTTTTCCTGAATAAGGAGAAAACATGGGAGTGGTTGGTTTCATCCTGAATGGAGTAATAGTTTAAGATGAAGACAAAATATTTATTACAAAGAAAGTTATATTTCTCATCTCTCCTCCAAAGCCCACAGGGTGAATGAGCCTTGAAGATTTATATATGCCATCAGTCATTATAAAATCAGTCTAAATACTCATAATATAAAATATGTGCATAACAAATTTATGAGATAATTTAAATGAACACCTCATTAAATATATAAAAATGTCTATACAGATGTTAAGAGGAATATCGATGACCTACTATGTTTCTGGTACATATTAGGGTCTTTATAAATGTGTTCGCTTTGCTCTTGGCCATATGCTAAGAAATTTGCAGCTTTCCCAATATTAAGCCTGAGCTCAATGAGATTGAATAATTTGTCCAAATCTTGTACAGCTTGTAAGTGGCAAGCCATTTTGAAGGACAGCCATTTACTTCAAAGTAGAAACTCTGAGATCTCAGAACATGGTCTCTTCTGATGAACATCATTTGTTATGAATCACAGCTCAACTTAACCTTGCATAAACTGGAGTTTATAGGGATCTTTTCATTTTCTTTCATTTATAATATATATTTCAAGAATCCAAAGGCCTTGGCCAATGCTAAGTCTGTAGAGGTAGCTTCTGCCCTTTCCAATAGCTTTGGAACTAGGACAGCTTTGGCATCAACAATGATCAGCTCTCCACTGCAAACTAAACATGCAGGACATAGACATATGTTTTATTCTCTCCTGATGAAAGAAAAAAATCTACTGGATCAGTGACGAAAGTTTGGGGTTAATAAAAATATCAATAATAGAATGCCTCAGAATAGGTTACTTGAACTCTTTATCTCGTTTCTCTCCTAAAAGTAGAGATATTGAAAGTGCATTTGAAATTGGACTTAAGGACTGACTATGAAATCCTTCAATGTCAAGTTCAAAAAATATAATTTGGGGTATTCTTTTTTTTTTTTAATTGAATCCTGACCAAATGATAGTGTTTATATTTCCAATAAATCTTGTCTCTTAATCCTGAGACATTGCTTTAGAATTTTCCAACAAATTCTAACAGTTTCTGGCATACACAAAATTATTTTCATTAATTGTGAGTAATAAGGTTTGTTTTTTTTTCATGATCTCATAGACACGTAAATAAGAAACTTTGAAGGGAGTATCTCTGCCATTTTAACTCACACCATCATTTTTCTCTAGAAGTTACTCAGCAATTAATTTGTAATCTATGGTACTCGTTTTGCTGAAACTACATTTCTTTAATTAGCCAATGAGAACAGACATTTATTTGGGGAAAAAAAAAAAAAAAGACTGTCTGGAGAACATTATTTCTGACTCACCACAGCCTAGAAAAAGAAAATGCTCTCCACAGAATTCAGAGAAAAGAATCTCAGGAGTTACAATTTTATTGTTAAGCATGGTTTGATAAAACAGATTAAATTAAATTGCTCATATTAAAGTAGCTCTTTCCTTGATACTGAGGCTGAGAAATAAATTAGTCTAAATATCATTTTTTTTTTATTGTTTTTGACAGAGACAGAGACAGACAGACAGACGGGGGAGGGCCCAGAGCAGTCTCCATAGTTGTGTATCATCAGTTTTTCGACATGGTTTCATTCCACACAGGTAGGTGGGGGTCACACAGGGCGGGAACTGGGCTGGGGACCTCCTGCATGGGAGGCATGGCCCCCTCGAGTCAGAGGCTGAACAAGGGGCAAGAACCAAACTGGGGACCTCCTGCATGGGAAGCACACCCCAGTTCAGCATATGGATCCGCATGGGCAGAGGCCAGGATTCAATCCTCGGTACCTGGGGCCACAAAGCGAGCGCTTAACCTGCTGAGCCATCCCAGCTTCCCCTGGTCTAAATATCTTGATGCAATGTTTAACAAATGCAAATTTTATTGTGGAAACAAATTATACTTGTCATACATTGAAAATATAATGTAATCAATGTTTTACATAGTACCTGTAAGACATTTTTAAAAATAAAAGCGTTTATTTTTTAAATCTTGGATGCAATAAATTGATTTTTTACCTTAAAATAATGATGGGGAGAATCTTTGCGGTCTGATAGAATGTTCCAGTCTTCATATGTGGAGAAAGACTCTTCTAGCAAACTTAGAAATGTTTGGTCTTGTCAATTTAGAGGCTCTGTGATAATGTTCTTAAATCTGAGAAATTTGCTTTTCTTTTGGGTTCTATCTCTAATGGCTGGAGCCACATTCATGACATCCATTAATAAATACCTAATCCATTCTTCCAGAGTGGTTTCATTTGTTTTTTGGGGGCAGAATAATTTAAAATATCATTAACCTTTCCTTTGTTAAGAATTTTGGGGGGAATTGCAACATTTTACCCCAAATAACGCAGTGTGCCGGAAAACACCTAATGTATTTTCTTATATAATAATACAATTTTAATGACTAGCATAATTATTTCTGGGTTAAACATAATATATTACAGTTTAAACAATTTAATACATATAACCTCATCCTAACCACAGCCTTGACATTCTGACTCACTAAGAATTTGCATCAGTAAACTGATGGTCTTTACATTTCAGTTAAAATCAATCTGGATTTTTTTTTCAGAATCTTAGACAAAAAAATTAGAATCTATAAGAAAAGTTTCTCTAAGAAACAACTTATC